>JASPKZ010005718.1:852500-1023224 GCA_030220185.1 Diploptera punctata
GTTTTAATATACTGATGGGTTTGGTTTGATATTATGTGACATGGTGGCTGTATAAAATAATTAAACATAGCAAAGGAATTAGGTTAATGTGGACCCTTCATGAGGACCTGAGTCCACTTTACACGAATACATATATTTTATCAATGCTATCTGTAAAAACCATTCACTTAATTAATTTTATTTGATATCCTTGTAATTTTACTAAACCCAAAGATAGTCAATTTCTGCAGTTGAATGACGTGTGAATGTTATAATCAACAATAATTTTTCAAAACATTAAATAAATATCAACACTTTTTAATTATGATCAGTCATAAATATTTTCAGATTAATCTGTGCCTATCTGTATAAATTAATAGAGTAAATAAACTTAAAAATAGACTAAAAGCTAAGGTGGACTCTGGGGTCCACTTTATCCGAATATGGAGGTTAACGAGGACCTTTCTTGTAATGTAAAAAAGTTTATAAATTATGAAGATGTTTCCACATTTGAATAAAATAACAATGCTATTTCATAGTTACAACACTAATGATAATCACTGTAATTAAACAAAATTCAAATCCGTTAATTAAAAGAAGAAAACAAACAAATTCAAAACAGGGGTCCAAATTACCCAAAGTTCCTCTAAATTTAATGTGAAATATTTTAAGAAACAAATATGACCACTTTAAGCCATATTGCCAAATTATTCTGTTGTCAGACATATTTGCTTACTCATGTTAATATATGGCTACAGGAAGTACATTATTCACACTATCTATATATTTTTATTATCATACAACTTTATAATAAATGGTGCTTGCATGTTGATTACCCTCAAGGTTATTGTGCAATTCTTTGAAATATATTACTCCTGTCATTGTACTACAGTACTGGTATTACTTAATATTTCTTCTTCTTCTTCTTCCTTCCAAGTATTAGGCCAAGGCCTGTTACGATCCTATAGAAAATTTTCCCTCCAGTGTTTTGATCCTTCCGGGAAATTCTCGTATAAGACTTGAAAGCATAATAATAGTCCCTTCGTTTGGTTGCTGGTCAAAGGAAGGCAAGACCAGTGATGGGGCTGCCATCTTATAGCCTCTGGCTTTTCTGGAGAAGAAAAGAAAATAAAGGAAAGAAGAAATGGAAGAAAGGAAAGACTCCCTAGCCCTCGGATGCCCTAATAGCGTCGGAGTCGAAAAAAACAAGAGTTAACCAAGAGAGGTTAGATAGTAAAGTTAAAAGAGTGCAAAACACAAGTAAGTGGAAGAAATGTTTTGCTCAGCTTGGGCACCTTGTGGTCGCCATCCACATATCCCCTAGATGAGGACCCCTGAGGGATAAATTTATTTTTCTCTCTCAAATAATTTAATTTAGCGGGTACACCATAGTGTAGTTAATTAAGGCAATATACTACAAGCTACCATGACTCTAATGTCAACAAACCCATTTATTACTCAACAACAAATTACCATTTAAGGCCAACAACTGAGATTTGTAGATTTTATACACATGGGAATATGTATAAAGATGAGATGATAGAGTTACAAGAAATGGCTAATTGAATTTTTTGTATTATTTCCTATTATAAAATGAAATTCTTTTTTTCTAGTTATATTTATTATTATTTTGCATTTGCATTTAGTTTATTTTTATCATTGTTATTATGAATAATATTCCTTATTTAAGAGGATTATATTTGTTTTAATTAGGTTTTTAAACCTTCAATGGTAAATAAAAATACAAATCCTAGTGATCATAAACAGGGAGCACTATAGGTCATATACCTAGATAATCAACTAAAAATTATAATTCCAGCATCATAGGACAAAAATTCCGTTATATAAAACATTAATCCAACCTACACTAATTGTATAGAAGTGAAATCTGAACTCTTTCACAAAATGATATCAGATTAGTAAATGTATTTGAAAGGAAGATACAAGGCAACTGTCAGCTATTGCATGCCAAAACATAACTTGAAATTTATTCAACAGAAGTGTTGAAATATACCAACACAATGTCCAAAAAATTATTTGTCTTTTTAACTGTAAGGCACTAAAATACAGCACCAAATCTCTCATTTAAAATATAGGGAAGTAATACAAATCCTGAATTCCAGACCTGTCGTCTGTGTCACATACTGCCTCACTCCACTCTGCTCTTACTCAAGCAGAGAGTCCATCTGCTCTGTACTGTGGATTACCATTGCTAGATTATGGATTCGATTTCTGTGTCTTGGAGTTAAAAATGGCAAGGTAAAGGTATCCCATTACAGGCCTCAGGAGTCCCTTGGGGTAATAGGAGGTTAGGGCCACTTTTCTGGACAATCGGCACTTGATGTCAGCCCTGCGTGACGGCCATCTCTACCCCCAGAACAAGCGTCTGGTACTCATTTCGGTTAGAGGCTGAGTCGACCCCAGGGCCATAGTGCCGCCAGAAGGTTTTGGGTCAGTTTAAAAATCCTGGCCCCACCGAGACTCGAACCCTCGACTTTCTGGCTTGTAGTACAGTGCCTTAACCACTACGCTACAGCGTGCAAATGACAGGTGATTTTTTTTTGCACTTGGCTTGGTACATCACAGCACTTCTCTCGGAGAAATTTCAAGGTAGGGTTCGGCATGCAATGGTTGACAGTTCCCTTGTCAGGAGAATCTATTGTACAATAATCAGGAAAATTGGAGAATTAGAAGAAATGACACAAAAAAAAAGTCTTACAGGCACACTTTGGAGGAACGAGGTCAGTGAGACATGCAGACCTCACTCAACTTCTAAGAGTAAGGAATTGGAACATGATGACTAGGAATTGGAAAGAATAGAAGGGGAGAATTGGGGAGGCAATTTGGGCTGTAGAGACATAGTGATTGATTGATAGTTGGATGAAAGGTTAAAGGTCGAGTTCGGAAGCAGTCAGGATTTTCAAACTGAAACAAAACTTTTGGCGACACCATGGTTCTGGGGTTGACTCAGCCTCTACAAAAATAAGTATCAGATATATGTTCTGGGGATAAAGATGGCCATCGTTCAAAGTTGACAACCTGTTCTACATCTTGAGCTGATTGTCTAGAAAGATGCATGCCTTAACCACCTAATATCCCAGAACCTCCTAAGACTGGATGGCTATTACTTGAATATTAAATTTTGGTAGATGAAATTTTATTTATTATTTGGATTGTATAAAAATAGAGTGGAAATGGAATTAATTAGTTTGTTGGTTGTTTTAGCTGCATCACTCTTTTTTTAAATAATTAAACATTTTCCTGAACATGAATGTCAAATTATTATATAAATACAAGTTATTTATTAGTATTTTATTAAAAATTCATGGCACAACAGTTATGAAGAACAAGTCTGATTAAACTTGTTGCTGTCACTAAAAAGCAGAAGACAGTGAAGGAAGTCACATGGTTAGAATGATGCATCCCTCATGATTAGTTTTAGTTTTTTTAACCAGATTTTACTAGTATAACAGAATTGCAATAAAGATCAGAAAAATAATAAAAAAAATAGTAAATAGAGGACAGAAGAGAGACCTGGGAGAATGGTCTTTAAGTCCAAGAAAACCCAGCAGGTGGAGGTGGGGCTCTTAAAATAAATATACTGTTCTCATATACAGCTAATAGATTTGAAGAACTGAAATCTTCAGATGACAATGTGGCAAATGAAGAAGAAAGTGATATAAATAAAGAATGGGAGGCTATAAGAGATACTATTAAATTGTCAGCATCAGAAAGCATTGGTTACTTAAAAAAGAGGCAAAACAAGAAATGGTTTGATGAGGAATGTGCTGACATTGTAAAGAAAAGAAAGCAAGCAAAAATAAAATGGTTACACGAGCCAAATGAGGTAAATTTCGAGCATTTGGGTAGTATTAGATGGGAAACCACGAGGTTACTATAGAGTAAAAAGAGGGAATATCTGAGAAAGAAGATTAATGATCTTGAAATGAATGCCAAAAATAGGATCATTAGAGAATTATATCAGGGAATTAGGATAGAGAAGAAAGGGTTTCAGGCTAGAACAAAAACAATTCGGAATGAAAATGGGGATATGATTGCAGATTCCAGGAGTATATTAAATAGATGGAAAAGTTACTTTAATCAATTATTAAATGTACATACAGAGCAGGATATTGAGGAGGATAATTTACAGACAGCAGAAATGCTAATTGTAGAACCAAGTGCATTAGAGCTTGAAATGGCGATAGAAAAATTGAAGCTGTATAAAGCATCAGGTTCAGATGAGATCCCAGCAGAACTGATAAAATCAGGGGGAGAAAAATTGATGGACAAGATACGCCAGTTGCTTAATATGATTTGGAAAAAAGAAGCTCTTCCAGATGAATGGAAAGAATCAATTACCATACCAATTTATAAGAAAGGAGATAAAACTGATTGCAACAACTACAGGGGCATCTCATTACTTTCAACTTTGTACAAAATTCTAACAAATATATTAGTAAGCAGACTTACCCCTTATATTGATATGATTATAGGAGATCATCAATGTGGATTTAGAAGAAACAGGTCTACAACAGATCAGATTTTTAGTTTAAGACAGATTTTAGAAAAGAAATGGGAATATAATGGTACTGTACATCAACTATATGTAGACTTCAAAAAAGGCATATGATTCAATTAAGAGGGAGAAGTTATATAGTATCCTGCTAGATTTCGAAATTCCTAAAAAGTTAGTTAGACTTATATGAATGTGTCTAAATGGCACAACTAACTAACCAACTCAAAAACAGTATTTATAAACAACCTACAAGGAAAAAGAACCTTGGAAAGACCTAGGAAGAGATAATCTCAAACACTTTAGAGTCAAGTCAGGTTAAAACATAAACCATGTTGATGATGACAATATATAAAAACTGCAAGTGTAGATACCTCATGGGTAAAGTATTCTTTGATGATAAAATCTAGGCTAACTAACTAACTCACTGGCACTACCGAACCTCTAGGTTCATGGTCATATGGACATAAACTCTCCATACATCCTTATCCTGAAATAATAGATTCATAAATTTTAATTTCCTACAATTTTGCACTAGAAAAATGTTTCTACGGATGACTGTGTTCACAAAATCATGCTATAACCACCAGAAGTTTAAACAAAAATGACTACCATTCTAGTGTTCTAAAATTAAGCAAAATTCAACATATTTTTATATAATTACAAAATCTAACTATCACTTTCACACAATAATGATGGTGCTGAGCAGTTAATATGGTACTTGGTTACCCCTCATGGCTATAAACATCTTACAGTACTGTGACATATCTCTATAAGGCGGTTCAAAACCTCTGAAGGCACAAAAAGTATTTGCAGAGGTCTGGAGTTGTCCTTAGTGGAAGCTGGCAGGCTGAATTAATCTTCCTACTGCATCCTCTTAGGCATGCTATGTTCTTGGACCTTGCAAGCCAGTCCATGCACTAGATATCTTCCCTTTGTAGAAAGTCATCCACCAGTTGGGGTCTGTGCGGATGTGAATTATCGTCCATAAAGATGAAGTGTGGGCCAATTAAACCTCTGAAAAGTCCACACATGGTTACAGTATCTCATCTCCGTGCATCTAGACATTTACAGTACCATGATGAAGATGTAGATCTAATCAAAATTACAGTGGGAAGTAACACTATGAGGTATTTTCAATTTATAAATGAGTTGGAGATATTTCTTTTTATATCTCACTTCATAAAGTTTTCACAATACCAGTTTGAAAGATCATTTTACCTTCATCTTCAGTTAGAGTTGGAGTTTGACTGAAGATGAAGGTAAAATTACCTTTGAAACAGGTATCATGAAAACACGGAACTTTATGAGGTGAGATATAAAAAAAAAATCTCTAACTCATTTATAAAATGTGTTGATCTGTATGTCAATTGAACATTGTGCCTGCCCACATGTGTATGTTACCACGACCAAATGTGTACTGGTAACTTTCCATGAATGCTTGTGAGATTAAACTGGGCTCACTTTGTCTCCATTGGTCAAACTGAATCTGTAGACAGCACATTCTTCCATTCATTCAAGGGATAATTTTGACATTGGTGACCTTATGTGTTAATATTTAATTTTAGGAAGTGATATTTTGAGGATATTTTAATTATATTATTTTTAGTCTGATCATCTTACCTCAATATTAATGTTGATTTGTTCTTGGACATTAATATTGAGGTAAGATGATCAGACTAAAAATAATATAACCTTATGTGTACTTGAGTCAATGGGACACACACCTCTAAATGTTTGGCATAAAGACCAACTGCCCTGAGTACACAGTTTGTCTAGAAACTCAAACTTCTTAGAGGGCTGCAAGCTTGAAAATAGCTTTCTTGCAGGCTCCCTCTCATTGTGCAGTTAAATAAAATATCAGTCCTGCTGTGGCATTGTGACCTATGGGCAACCTTGTACAGGCATAGGACGAACGCCTCCTGTGTCTTGGAATCATCGACAACACTTGGAAATGAAACTTTATGGTATTTTCAAGGGTCGAGAGACTTCGGTCTGTGTCTGACCTGTTTCTACCCTTCAACATAGGGCCCTTATGGCATGTTGGTGCTATCTTGTAAACACTCTGCTAAGAAACTACCCTCTATTCACAATGAGAGAACATTAACCAATGAGCTGCACAAGGTTTAGACATAACTGGTTTTGTCTATCTTTGAATCACATAAGTGAGGTAAAGTTTTATGACAATCACCTTTTCCCTTTCATTTCTCTGTTTTACAAATTATGCTTAATTTCTTGACACTAGTGTAGTTGGGCAAATAATTTATTCAAGAAAGAATTATACTAATAACTAACTGGCACTATCAAAACCATAGGTTCATGTCCACAGAAATAAGTTCTCCATACACCCTATCCAGAGCTAATATTTTCCAATCATCTCCTATATAATTTTACCTCCCTCAAAATATGGTTAATGTCATTCTCCCACCTTATTCTTGGCCTATCTATTGGAAGCTTTCCCTCCGGTTTTCCTACAGGAGTTTCTATGGCCTTCTTTCATTTCTCATTTGTGCCACATATACTGCCCATTGCAGTCTAAGAGACAAGAATTATACAAATTCAATCATAATTAATGTTAATAAAACTTCTAGGTAGGAAAAGGCAGAAGGGACACTTGGTACGCAGGCCAAGAATGTGATAAGAGAATAATATTAACACTGATTTGAGGAAAAAAAAAATTTAGGATGTAGCCTTTGAAAAAAAAATTAAAAAAAGATTCCGGCTCATAAATTGTTAGGAATTTTTCTTTTTTTTTGTCAGGATCACAGACATAGTGAGATAGATGCCAAAAGACTTGCCTAGCTATGAATCAGGAAGTTACTGCCACCATTATATTATGAATCTTATTTTTCCAATATGGCTCCCAATAATTTTCATTCAGTTATTATTATTTTTCAAGCCTAAATTCAATAAATTTGTCTTCAGACTGCAAAAACCTCATAAAATATAATACATTATTAAAATAAAAAATAATTTTGGTAAACAAATAAATTCAATATTAATATAACATTAGGGGCAGCTCTATAATGCAAGTGGTTAGATACTCACCTCTACCTGGTTCCCAAGTTTGTGTCTTAGTGTGGGGTTTGTGGTGGACAAATCAGAGCCAAGGCAGATTTTTTTTCATATTTTGTCCAAACTTACAATATCCATTTATTGCTTTTCCTCTACCCAGGTGATGGAGTAGCACGTCTGGTAAGCTGGCATCCTTATACATCAAGGTCCTTCAATAATATGGACTTCATCTCATCCCTTGATTTAGTAATATGCTGGACATGAGTAAAGAGGATATTTTAACATAACATTGGTAAAATTTTAGCTCCAACTTAACATATATTTAAAGGAATCACAACTGGGAATATAATGAAAGGAGCAAACATCTTCCACTTTCTGTTTTGTTAGATTAAATGATATGAGATAGGACATTGCTAGTCTCTCTGTCTCTTTTTATGTCTGTGACATAATTCATCATAATAACAATTCTACACAGTAATAATCGCTGGGCGATCCTCAAACTACAATTATTCTTTATTGGGGGGGAATCCTTTATATACCATCCATCCATAGTAATTCTGCCCAAAGGCAGGTCCTTCACTGCAATCATAGCATTTTCATGCTATGCTTGCAGCTTTACTAGGGAATTGTAGGTGTGGTAGCTTCCCGTTGCTTTCCACACCGGTGAAGGATGATGATGTTGATGATAATGATAAAGATGATGATGAGGGCCATATGATTTCAGGGACCGTTTGGGCCTTAAAGTTTTCCTGACATTTGTCTTACAGGTGAGGGAAAACCCCGATAAAAACCTCACTCAGAAAACTGTCCCGACTGGGGATTGAACCCAGGCCCGCTGCATGACAAGGCAGCATGCTACCTCGAGGCCACAGCGGTGGACACATAATTATATACAAGGGTGATTTAAATATTAACAAGTTTGTGAACTTTTATAGGAATAAATCACTATGAGATTTAATTTAAGATAAATTAAAATGTTTCATACTCACCTCGTAACCAATCTTCTAAGTAGATCGCGATTTCCAAGCCTTAGCAGCTTCATCTTTAGTACCATCTTGATGACTGGAGAAGTGTGAAATGTTTTAATTTATCCTATATTAATCAGTTTATTTTTCTTGTCCTCTTATTTGTAATCTTGTTGATCAAATTACTGCCTTTTGAATTTTGCAGGCAGCGACAAGACTCAAATCTCACCTTATAAGGGGTTCAGAATCAAATCCAGGGTTATGCATACAACATGCAGCAATCTCTCCTGATGTGTTTTATGACTATTCGAGTAGCAGCCAATGGTCCACATCAAAACTTCTAGACATCTTCGCTGGTTATATAAGATCAGATGCAGTTATGACCTGAAAGGCAATGAGTGTATTTGATCTGAAGATGAAGATAGTGTTGGGAAGTTAGTGCTTCTGCAAGTGTGAAGAAGTAAACTAGAAGAAAGAGAGACTGTGTTTGTGAAAGACTCAAAGCATAGTAATCAAATGTGCCTGTATAGTGAGTTATTGTGAATGAAATAAAGAAGATTGGGGATATTTGTGTAAACTGATGTGAAGTTAAACTAAAGAAATCCTATCTGTTCCAATGCCATTGCAACTAGTGATAGTATCATTAAACTTTAAGTCAATAACATTTCTGTAAAACGCAAATGACTATAGACAACATTAAACATGTGCAGGTTGATATTTCTATCCTAAATTAAAAATAAAGTACAGATTAATCTTCTCTTTAAAAAAATAAATTAAGACTTCTGTAAGTGCAAACTAACGTTATTAAACAATATAATAATTATAAAAGTTCTTAGGAAATTTTTTGGACCAAAGAGAGATGAACAGACAGACAAATGGAAAAGACTGCATAACAATGAACTACATGATAAAAATAGGAAACCAGATATACAGGGCTATTCAGAAAGAAGGAACAGACTTCAAACATTTATTTCTTCCACACTATAAAAAATATAAACACAATTCCAATGTCTCTCTAAAGAGAAAAGTTTGAAGTTTCTCTAACCATGTCCGATGTTACCTGAATAGTACCATTCCAGGATTTTGGATTGAAGAGGAGGAGCAGTAGATCAATTTCATCACTGGTAGCCTCCCAAGTCACCAGACCTAACCCCATGTGATTTTTATCTGTGGGGATACGTAAAAGACCATGTTTTTATCCCCCCCATGCCTGACAATCTTGAAAATCTGTGACATTGAATTGTTGAAGCTGTGAATTCGATAACCAGAGACCAGCTGAATCATGTGTGACAAGAAATGAGCCACCATTTTGATATTTGTCGTGTAACACATGGTGCTAATATTCTTCTTCTTCCTTCCAAGTATTAGGCCAAGGCCTGTTACGATCCTATAGAAAATTTTCCCTCCAGCATTTCATAGGACGGCCCAGTGATCTTCGTCCTCATGGTATATAATTATAAACAGCTTTGGGGATCCGATTTGAACTCATTCTTTCTAGATGGTGTTTCCAATTTAGTTGGTACTGTTTAATATATTCCAAAATTGGCAGAGTCTTCAATTCTTTTAAGATATCGGTGTTCCTTTTCTGATCCCATCTGGTGTAACCCACTGTTCTGCGCATGAATCTCATTTCACAAGCCGTTATTCTGCTTTCATGTTGTCTTTTTTAGTGTCCATGCTTCACTACCATAGGTCAACACTGGTCTAGCCAAAAGTGTTATATAAACATAATCTGGTGTATTTTTGTACAAGGGATGGTTTCATAACTTGATTAATAATTCCCAAACTTTTATTATAACTAGTAATTTTGGGTGCTAATATTGAATGTGAAGAATATTAGAATTTCTCGGTGCTAATATTGAATGTGTAAAATAGTGAAATTTGAACTTTTCTCTTTCCAGGAACGTTGGATTTGTAGGGAAAACCAGAGGGAAAACACCCAGTTAGTGGACCAAGAATGTGACGGGAGAATAACATTAGTAATGATCTGAGGGAAGTAGATTATACAGGGGGATAATTGGAAAATATTAGCTCAGGATAGGGATGTATAGAGAGCTTATGTTCATGCTGCCATGAACCTATGAGTTTGATAGTACCAGTGAGTTAGTTTTATAATAATTATAAAAACAAAAAAAAAATCAACCTACTGGATACAACTATAAATTTTAGATATGATATGACCTTAGATGTGACATAAATAAGATATTAAAAGGTTAATTAAAATAATTATCATACGAAATGGATTTAGAATTTAACAAGGAAAAACCATGAACATTTGCAAATTACTGTGATATGATAGGAAAGCTGTTTTAAGGCATAATATTATCATTAGTTGAAGGCCAGGGATTTACAAAATAGTATAAAAGAATATACTGCAAAAAACGAGATTATACTGGTATGTATAATATCATATTGTGATATTGTTGCTGTTCTGGCAGAAGTTACTAACAAGGAAATTCTCAACCATTGTATGCCAAAATCTACCCTGAAATATCTCCCAGAGAAGTGTCATGATGTACCAAGGCCATGTCCAAAAAAAAGTATCTGCCATTTTTAACTGCAAGGTACAGAATCCAGCAATGCCAACTCACTGTATGGAGCAGATGGTCTCCCTGTATGAGTAAGAGCTGCATGAAGTGAAAAGGGATGTGGCATGGATGGCAGGTAGTGAGGGTTATCCAATTTACCAAATCAGGTGTTGTATTACTCCCCTATAGTTTAAATGAGAGATTTGGCACTGGATTTTAATGCCTTGCAGTTAAAAATGGCAGATACTTTTTTGGACATGGCTTTTGTACATCACAATACTTCTCTGGAAGAAATTTGAAGGTATGTGTTGGCATGCAATGATTGACAGTTCCCATGTAAACCCATTGCATATGTGTGTGTATGTGTGAGTTTTAAAAATATTGTAAATATATGTGGAAGGAACTCTACAGTTTTTTTCAGTTAAAGCAAATTTAATATTATGACATTCAAGAATGTTCACCGCTGTGGTCTTGAGGTAGCATGCTGCCTTTTCACGCAGCAGGCCCGGGTTCGATCCCCGGTCAGGACAAGTTTCCTGGGTGAGGTTTTTTTTTGGGTTTATCATATTTGCCTATGTATATATGTTGCAACTATTTTGATAAATTCCAGATTTTTTACTATTTGAGGTATAAACTTTCTTATTAATTATTAGTAGATTACCCAGGTTAAATTTATTTATTGGTATTTAGTTTTAGGAAGATATATTTTGAGGTTATTTTAATTATATTATTTTTAGACTGATAATCTTACCTCAATATTAATGTTGATTTGTTCTTGGACATGTTTCAAAACAATTCTATTTTATCATCAGCTTATCCAGACTGGTTTGATTTATGTTGCACACCCAGGATGTCAATGTCAGCTCCATCCTGTGGTTGGCCAACTACAGGATGGAGCTGACATCGACATCCAGGGTATGCAACGTAATGCAATATAAATCAAACCAGTCTGGACAAGCTGACAATAAAACAGAATTGTTTTGAAGCATGTCCAAGAACAAATCAACATTAATATTGAGGTAAGATGATCAGACTAAAAATAATATAATTAATATAACTATTTATTGGTGCTAATGTGATATTGAACTTCTTGAAATTTTTTTGTTAGATACTAGTTGAAAATCGAGATGATTGTCCACAAATCACGTCTAAATGAGGAAACAAAATATGAAATGAGATGCATATTTTTTATTTAATCTATTAATAAATCATCTCCTAGTGTTATTTGCTAACAATTATTGATTAACTAGCATTTAAAATAATAAATATACAGGGTGTATAAAAAAGAATGGCGCAAACTTACATGGTTGAATGTACACAATAATAGAAGCAACAATGTCCGAGTAAACATGGGTCCGCAAACGAATCGTTTGCGAGATAATTACGAATGTATGGTTACAAGCCGCCACTGACGTCATTGTTTGTAACATCGTACGGTTTACTCCTTGTTCAATTGAAGCCGTCATATGTTCTTTGTTTACAAAACTGAACATTGCCGAGTGATGGAGTTGTAATCAAACCATACACGCAGAACGTACAGGACGGATACAGTACACAGTCACAAAAAGGTATCAGTCTCGTCTGAGGAGTGTCACTTGTGCTGTGTTGTAGTTACAATGGAACCTTGCAGTAACGAAGAGTATGCGGATATGCATTTCATGTACGGTAGGGCTATATGGCAATGCACGGGAGGCTGCACGCTTGTACCAAGACAACATATCGTGATCGAAGACACCCCCGAAAGTCTTACATTTACAAGGGTCCTTCAGCGCCTGAGAGAAAATAGGGGGTTTTGCACATGGCAGAGCAGTAGGTAGGCCTACTTGCATTACGCCTGACGTTCAGGATATGGTGTTGGAAGCAGTACAGCTCTCTCTAGGAACCTCGACGAGAATAATTGCCACACAAGTGCATGTACTAAGCCACAGTAGTGTATGGAGAATTTTACAGCGCAATTTACTGTACCCTTATCACCTCCAACGAGTTCAATGTCTCAATGATGCGGACTTTGTTCCTAGAGTGATGTTTTGTCAGTGGATGCAACAACAGACTGTAGTCAACCCTCGTTTCGCATGTAACATTTTATTTACAGATGAAGCAGGATTCACACGCGATGGTGTTTGTAATTATCATAATACACATTTTTGGTGTGAAATAAACCCACATGCTGTTCATGAGTCACCACATCAGCACCGTTTCACACTGAATGTGTGGTTAGGGGTCCTAGGTGATCATCTCATTGGGCCACACATTCTTCCATGAAAACGTAATGGACGGAGGTTTCTGCGGCGTCATCTTCCAGGATTGCTTGAGGATGTACCCCTTCAGCAGTGAAGGAGTTCGTGGTACATGCATGTTGGAGCTCCGGTTACATTTTGCTGCTGCTGTGAGACGGCATCTAACGCGCAGATACGGCCAAAGATGGATAGGTCGAGGCGGATCTGTACCTTGGCCTCCAAGATTACCTGATCTAAATCCTATGGAGTTTTGTGTATGGGGTCACCTTCAAAAGCGAAGTGTACAGCATACGTGTTAACACGGTTGAAGAACTGGAGCAGAGAGTTGTACATGCTTGTCAAAAATTCAGAAATGATCCAGGGGTTTTCGAAAGAATTCGACATTCATTGCAGAGAAGAGCACAGTATTGCATCCAAATGCAAGGAAGACACTTCGAACACTTCCTTTAACAGGTAACCATTAAGTGAAGTGAACTGTGAACTGTGAAATGTGAACTAAATGAGATGAGAAATTAATAGTAAAGTCTAAATTTAAATTAATTTGTACTAACTACGACGATGTTTACAATGAAGTCAGTGGCGGCTTGTAACCATACATTTGTAATTATCTCGCAAACGGCTCGTTTTTTGGACACATGTTTACTGGGACATTGTTGCTTCTATTATCGTGTACTTTCAACCATGTAAGTTTGCGCTATTCTTTTTGATACATCCTGTATACTCGTAAATAATGTTCGTTTGTTCAAAGCCTTATTTCTCCAAAAGTTATTCACCGATCTTCATGAAAAATTTTACATACATGTTTTCAGATACAGCGAGATTGTAGCTACTATCTGTTATTCTCTAAAACAATTAGGAGTACGAGTTCACCTGAAACGATAATTTAATAATCGCTATAGCGGTCCAATTTTCGATGTTTCACAACAAAACTTGGTATACACTATTGAAACAAACTGAAACAGGTTTTATTTAAAGCAATCAGTACAATCCAACAACTAAAAGTGGGGGTTTACCTTAAATCCAGAATTAAAAATTTACTTTAGTAACCGCCAAGTTTTTAATACTTCATTTTCAGACGCACTGGGTATCTAAAAATAATTACGATATAAATTTATTATTATTATTTGTCTTATTACTTATTAAACTAAAAGTAAAAAATAATAATTTATCTAGGCGTAGCAACGCACGCCGAGTATTAAATAGAATTTAAAAAAAATACTAGATTTCACAATTTAGTCAATATGCAGCGGACATTCCAATTTTTAGACGAGATATCTAGATATAATTTCAGCTTTTCACGATGTATCAAATATTCCAGAAACATTTTTCTGCCTAAGAATACAAAATAGTTACAATATATCATACCTGTATAAATTTTTACTCAAACAGTCATGGCCAGCAATGAAACTAAACAGCGCAACGCCGGATGCAGATACTACATGAAGATTTGCAGGGCCTACATATTCTCCATTTGGATCCTTCATTTTACACCAGTAATTTAACTTTGTAATTTTGTTTTATTGCTGTTTAATAACAATAATTAGTTTTATAGATTTTCATGGGGAGATATTTTGATAACATTTTGTTCAACTTTAGAGCGTTCTTTGGCCATCATCTCTTCTTTATTACGATCGCCTATACTACTGTGTACCGCAAACCTATCTAAAATTACATTTTTATTTAATTTCTCAATTCGATTTATTATGGGATACATTTTTTATGGTTGAAAGTTTTGGATATCTTGTAAATATGGTGATTTTAGATTAATATTACCTTAACTTGTCATTCAGTTTTCAAGGCATTTCTCGCATTTTTAAATAAATTTAAATACATATTTTTTATTCATAAACTAAATATTCACATACTGCTACAATAATTTGTGAGCTTTTTGGTTTTTATTTCAATTTGTTTGGACACATTTGTAGCACAGAGATACGTACATGATACAATTATAACTCAAACCTTAATAGGCCCAACTTGTTCAGAAGGAAATCAGAATATATTATCATAGACAAATTTTCCAACTTCTATATATCCGATGTGACCAACCTCATGGACTCGCTGTCAGCGTTTCTGACTACAGTTCATCAGGTCCGGGTTCGATTCTCGGTCAAACCATAGGGATTTTTCATTAAAAGGAATTATTTCTATGGTTGCACGTGGTCTGGAATTTAAGGTTAAGAACTCTCCTGACACATCATTTATCATCCATCATATCATCGGGGTAACGTAATTCCCTCTTCCAGGTACCTAAACCTAAGAAACGGATTACAATTCCACCAATGCCAGGGAAGAATGCCAGAAATGTCATAAAGACCTCCTCGTCGCATTCAAAAATATATAACAAGATAGGAAACTGCCAACAATAATTGTTCTACAACAATAGGTTTTCAACCATACAGTGAATTATATTTTTTTCCTTCTGTTGTCGTCGTGGGAACAATAACGGGTTGTATCCATGGTTCTCCTTCAGAATTTACTTTTGTAGCTTACGGATTATGTTATTCAAATGAAATTATAAAATTAATGCAAAAATTAACAGGAAACCGATTGCCAACGTTAGATTGTTCCAGATATTTATACATATTTTTCTTCATTTTAGAAATAAATAAAAAGTGATGAAGAAAAACATCGGTTATGAGTTAAAAATTAGTTGACATGGAAGTCAAATGCCAATTTTGAGACAAACGAGAGAGGAAAAAAATACAGGAAATCAATTGGAAAGAAAATTAAAAGAAAAAAGTTGTAGTCTGGATGGAATCCGCATTTAAGTAACCATTGTATAAATTATTTCAGAACTGTTAATTTTTAAAATGGCAGCGTAATCCTCTTAGAAAGCCTGTGAAGCAGTGAATTAATATTTACAGGTACGAACTCTTGATTTTTTAAATACTTTAATGTTGAATTAAGCATCAATAACACGATTTGAAAGCGATTTTATAATATCTTGATATTGTTATTTTATATTCTTTAATAATTTTCATACAGGTCCAAACATGTGACCGGATACGAATGTGCTTTTATAATTTGTCGATAATATCGTAATTTTGGATTAATTTCTATTGTTTTACTTACATTAATGCAGATTCAAACACCAACACCAACTTTGAAGGCGTTCTTATAAAACCGCGGTACTGTAATTAATAATTATTTTAATAGAGAACCAAGTATTAATAATTGGAATTGAATGCGTATTTTTATAGTTTCGTTAATTTGTGATTAATTTACATTTTTTCATTTACACTAATGTAGAATCGAACAGCAATAACCGAAATTGAGAGCGTTTTTATAAAATCGTGATATAGCGATTTTATAATTATTTTCATAGAGAACAAAGTAGCAATTGACGAATTTGATGGCTTATTTATAAAATAGCGATACTGTGATTTTTATAATTGTTTTAGCGTAGAAATACGTGGTAATAAATGGAATTGAGTGTGGTTTTATGTTTCGTAACTTTGTGACTAATTTATGATATTTTACTTACAATAAAGTAGAATCGAACAGCAATAACGGAATTTGAACGTCTTTTTATAAAATCGCGATACAGTCAATTTATAATTATTTCATTTGAGAACCGAGTAGTAATATATGGAGTTAATGCGTTTCTTATAGTTTCATATCTTCCTTATTACTTAATGTTATTTTACTTACATTGGTGTGTAATCGAACAGCAATAACCGCATATTAATAGAAACAATTAATAACATGAACCGAATGCGTTTTGTATTATTTCGTAACTTTGTGATTAATTTATGTTATTCTAAATATTTAAATGTAAATTCTTACAGCAATAACCGAATTACAAGGCGTTTTTATAAAATCGCGGTACTGTGATTTCATAATTATTTTAAAAGAAAACCAAGTAGTAATAACTGGAATTGGACGCGTTTTTTTTTTTGTATTTCGAAACTTTGTGATGAATTTGCTATTTTATTTGTATTAATGTAGAATCGAACAGCAATAACCGGATTTGAGTGCGCTTTTATAAAATCTCGACACCGTGATTTTATAATTATTTTAATAGAGAAGCAAGTAGTAATAACTAGAATTAAATGCGTTTTTGTAGTTTATTAACTTTCTTATTTCTTTATTATATTTTACTTGAATTCATGTAGAATCGAAAAGCAATAACGGAATTTGAGTTTTTTTTAAATAAAATCGCGTTTTTGTGATTTTATAATTATTTTAATAGAACCAAGTAATAATAACAGCAATTAAATTGCGGTTTTTATAGTTTCGTAACTTTGCGATTACTTTATGTTATTTTACTTGAATTAAAGAAGAATAGAACAGCAGTAAACGAATTTGAAGTATTTTTATAAAATCGCCATACGGCGATTTCATAATTATTTTAATAGAGAACCTAGTAAACATAACCGAATTAGAATTTTTTTTATATAAAATCGCGATACTGTGATTTTATAATTGTTTTAATATAAAACCAAGTAGTGACAACTTGAATGTGTTTTGTTTCGCAACTTTGTGATTAATATATTTTATTTTACTCACATTAATGTAGAATCGAACATCAGAAACCGATTTTGAATGCGTTCTTATAAAATCGCAGGACTGTTATTTTATAATAATTTTAAAAGAAAACCAACTTATAATAACTGGAATTGAAGTGTTTTCTTTACAATACGAAGCTTTGTGATTGATTTATATTATTTTACTTGCCATGATGTAGAATCGAACAACAATAACCGAATTTGAACGCAGTTTTATAAAACCGCGGTACAGTGTTTTATAATTACTCCATTAAAGTAATAAAAGGGAATTGAATGTATTTCTCATGGTATGCTAACTTTGTAATTAATTTATACTATGTTACTTACATTAATGTAGAATCGAAAAACAACCGAATTTGAAGGCCTTTTTAAAATCCCTATACTGTGATCATAGAATTACTTTATTAGAGAACTAAAACGTAATAACTGGATTTAAATGCGCTTCATATAGTATCGTAACTTTGTGATTAATTAATATTATTTTACTTACATTAATGTAGATTCGAACAGCAATAACCGAATTTGAAGTCGTTTTAATAAAATCGCGATACTGTTTTTTATAATAATTTTAATAGAGAATCAATTAGCAATATCCGAATTAGAAGGCTCGTTTATAAAATCGGATGCGGATAGCGGTCACGTCTACAAATCGCACGCGATCTCTCCAATCTTGATTTCTGGAAGAAAATCTTTCGCGACTGTTCTATTAATGGCTGATATGGGGTGATCAGTCGCTTCTGGACATCAGCACCCGTTATATAAAATTGGATGGAGACCGAAGTAACCACTCATTTTTCGAAAAACGTCTCAAGACAACCCTTGACGCAGTCTCTGGCGAAACTTTCGGGGAACTTCAAGCTTCGAGACCACTCAAGACAGCCCTTGAGGATACCAGACGCAGTCTTTGGCGAAACGTCGGGGAACTTCAAGCCTCGAGACCACGGCCTACAGCCCAGAAATCTTCTTCAAGATCATCATAGCAACTCATTTTTCGAAAAACGTCTCAAGACAACCCTTGAGGATGCCAGACGCAGTCTCTGGCGAAACGTCGGGGAACTTCAAGCCTGGAGACCACGTCCTACAACCCAGAAATCTTCTTCAAGATCATCATAGCAACTCATTTTTCGAAAAACGTCTCAAGACAACCCTTGAGGATGCCAGACGCAGTCTCTGGCGAAACGTCGGGGAACTTCAAGCCTCGAGACCACGTCCTACAACCCAGAAATCTTCTTCAAGATCATCATAGCAACTCATTTTTCGAAAAACGTCTCAAGACAACCCTTGAGGATGCCAGACGCAGTCTCTGGCGAAACGTCGGGGAACTTCAAGCCTCGAGACCACGTCCTACAACCCAGAAATCTTCTTCAAGATCATCATAGCAACTCATTTTTCGAAAAACGTCTCAAGACAACCCTTGAGGATGCCAGACGCAGTCTCTGGCGAAACGTCGGGGAACTTCAAGCTTCGAGACCACTCAAGACAGCCCTTGAGGATACTAGACGCAGTCTTTGGCGAAACGTCGGGGAACTTCAAGCCTCGAGACCACGGCCTACAGCCCAGAAATCTTCTTCAAGATCATCATAGCAACTCATTTTTCGAAAAACGTCTCAAGACAACCCTTGACGCAGTCTCTGGCGAAACTTTCGGGGAACTTCAAGCTTCGAGACCACTCAAGACAGCCCTTGAGGGTACCAGACGCAGTCTTTGGCGAAACGTCGGGGAACTTCAAGCCTCGAGACCACGGCCTACAGCCCAGAAATCTTCTTCAAGATCATCATAGCAACTCATTTTTCGAAAAACGTCTCAAGACAACCCTTGAGGATGCCAGACGCAGTATCTGGCGAAACGTCGGAGAAATTCAAGCCTCGAGACCACTCAAGACAACCCTTGAGGATACCAGACGTAGTCTTTGGCGAAACGTCCGGGAACTTCAAACCTCGAGACCACGGCCTACAGCCCAGAAATATTCTTCAAGATCATCATAGCAACTCCGGCCGTGAAAGCCTAAGTCAATACAGTAGAACGTAGTGATTATGGGCGATGAAAGTTTTGTGAATGGAGACGTGTACAAGTGTGAAGAATAGACTGAAAGTATGTTGTGTTATTACAGGGCTCTTTATAGCAGAAACGTATACGTGCTTATACGTACAGTGAAATACTGTGAATGGAATATAGTAGGCTTAGATTTGGAATTTTGTAAAAAAAAGCTGGTGAATATGAACTTACATTAGTTCAGTGTCTCACGCAAGCCACATATGACTTGCTACATACCATGACAAGATTCACACTACATGGTTCATATTACCGGATTTGCCAGACAGAGAACTATAACGAGCCGAAGTAAAGTAGTGCAAGTGTAAAGTATGTGGCGCAAAATGTGACCAATATCATTTAATGTGGTGCAAAAAAAGTAAATTCACTTAAAGCTTCTGTAAAATTTTGAGTGAACAAAAAACATGCACATTATTATAATATTATAATAATGTGATTCAATTTTTTAATTATTTTTATATTAGACCAAATTGTAAATAATAGGATTTGAATGTGTTTTTATAGTATTGTAATATTGTGAATTTGTAATAATTATATTCATAGGACCAAGTAGCAAGTAACAGGATTTGAATGTGCTTCCCTCCCACTTACTTTTGGTTGCGCGACTAATGTTTACATAAAGATCGATGGAAATTATAAAACCTGTGCGTTACTTGCTCTTGGTGAAACGTTTTTATGTAATAACCTAATAATAATAGATTATACATAAAAACGTTAACAGGACCAAATACCTGTTGTTCCTTCAATATGTTCAAGATGCATTCAATTGTAAACATAATGTTATGTAGGGAGCGGAGTTTTGTTTACTAAAAGTTAAGATTTAAACATACTGTAATGAGGAGACCTATTAAGGTATTTTTTATTTCTTAAATATGTTGAAATAAACTGTTCAAATTTTTATAAACATAACTTAAAAAAGCTCCACAAACATTTCTATAGGGTCTAACAGTATTAACCTAGATATTTTTAGTCTAGGAAAGCCGGATTAGGATAAAAGGATGTCGCACCCAATAAAATTACGTTCCATTTACATAGAAATTACACTAATATTTGTGCAATCTTAACTTTTAGTGCGTGAAAATCCTCTCACTAGAATGAATACATTAAAATATATAAGAAGGGACAACAGGAATATCCTATCCCTCACGTCCTCGGCGTGGTCCTGGAAATGTAGAAAATTCTAAACAAAGTTTTTAGAATGTTTAAAATTAGCTGCAGCTAAGAGGGAAGGTATTTATCTTTATAGAATATATCTGTTAGTAAGTGCTCACTAGGTGTGAAAAGACGCCCCCCCCCATTCAACCCTAAGTTGGATAGGCTGACAGGACAAGACACTGCTATTCACTTGTCAGTTGTGTTGTTTCATTGGGAGTGCACCTGTATGCGGATAGCAGGGGGAGACCGCCTTTTCATACCTAGTGAGCACTTATCAACAGGCCTGTTATAGAATATTAAACTTAGTAAATGTGAATACGTCTTCCATTACATGTATAAGGCAATACATTAATATAGTTATTTCCGGTTTCAACCATTCTACAAGCCTAGTTAATTATGAATCAAAAGAAATAGTAAGGACTTGTTACTCCCTTTGAATTTAGACGTGTCATTTGTAAACTAAATACTGCAGGGCATACATTGAAAGCTACGAATATTAAATAGATAGGGGAATAAATTAAGAACAATAAAAGTTTGAAGAAAATAAATACATTATGATTTTTTATTGACTATTTAACTCTCTCTCCAAGTGCGACAGGCCTAGAAGGTCCTTGGCCTACCATCAGGCTGCTGGCCTCACATCCACATGTGTTAATCACAGAGGTAGACGATCATCTAACATGTGTTGGGATGACATATGGTCAGCATGTCGGATCCCCCAGCCGTTATAGCTGGTCTTCTCAACCTGGAGTAGCTACTTACTGTAGCTACTCAAATACCTCATGATGCTGGGTGAGTACCGGTCCCATTCTGGCCGAAATTCCATGAGAAAATTTCTTTCCTCATGGGGACTCGAACCAGCGCAAGTCCCGCAGCTCTGCGCCAAAGCTTCTTGCCTTAACCACTCGGCTGCGGCGCGGGACAGACTATTTAATTCATGCCCCAAATGGGAGTCAATGACCAATCATGTTTCAATGAATTTTGTTTTACAACCGATCACAGTCGTATTTCACCACGATAATTATTGAATGTTGATTACCAAAATAAAGAAAGCTCTTCCTTTTAATATTCTGAACAGGTCAGAGCATTATTTTTCAGTGACTGACTCTCTATCACATACGTTGAATATAGCAATTAGTGAACAGATTCCTTTGACCCAAACATTTGATAATTGTGCATTTAATAATTGTGTTTTTAAATAATGATTTTACTGAGTTGTTTCTGAAAAAAAATGAGTTAATAACCTACAAAGTTGGTTATAATATGCAGTTTGATGTGTTTCCTATTTGGCAATAAATAGTATGATCAAGTTGCAGTGATAAACAAAAGTAACATAACCAAACATTTCTCATTGTTTTCAAACATCGCCAGTTATATTAAATATATACATATTTTAAAATAACTATATTTAAATAATGATTTGCGAGTAAACAGCTTAATTTTATTCGTTCAATAGTTCTAAAAAATTCCACTATTGATTTCCAAAATCCTGTAGATAAATTTGGAAATCACTCGTGGCATTACTTATGATAAAGAACTTCGTGAACATGAGAGATGAAGAGAGTTCCTGGCTTACAGTTTATAATTAAGTTATTAACACTATATTTTATGCTCGTAACTGCATTTGAAATATTCATTAGCTTCAACTTATAGAGTTCTATATAATGAATTAAAAATCTGTAACTTTTAGAGTTTTATATTACGAATGAAAGAAAACCACTAGAAATATATAATATAATAAATTATTCTCTACTTACTTGATCTGATAAGTCATGCCGAGGGCATGAAGATCTTGTACACTGATTGTGAGCTAAGGGAATGATTTATACAGGGTGTATCAAAAAGGATGGCGCAAACTTACATGGTTGAAAGTATGCGATAATAGAAGCAACAATGTCCCAGTAAACATGGATCTGCAAATGAGTCGTTTGCGAGATAATTACGAATGTATGATTACAAGCCGCCACTGACGTCATTGTTTGTAATATCGTACGGTTTACTCCTTGTTCAATTGAAGCCGTCCTATGTTCTTTGTTTACAAAACTGAACATTGCTGAAAGGTGGAGTTGTAATCAAACCATACACGCAGAACGTACAGGACGAATACAGTACACAGTCTCAAAAGGTATCAGTCTCGTCTGAGGAGTGCCACTTGTGCTGTGTTGTAGTTACAATGGAACCTTACAGTAACGAAGAATATGCGGATATGCATTTCATGTACGGTAGGTCTAATGGCAATGCACAGGAGGCTGCACGCTTGTACCAAGAAACATGTCCTGATCGAAGACACACCGAAAGTCGTACATTTACAAGAGTCCATCAGCGCATGAGAGAAAATAGGCGTTTTGCACATGGCAGAGCAGTAGGTAGGCCTGATCGCATTACGCCTAAGGTTGAGGATATGGTGTTGGAAGCAATACAGCTCTCTCCAGGAACTCGACGAGAAGAATTGCCACACAAGTGCCTGTTCTAAGCCACAGTAGTGTATGGAGAATTTTACAGCGCAATTTACTGTACCCTTACCACCTCCAACGAGTTCAGTGTCTCAATGATGCGGACTTTGTTCCTAGAGTGATGTTTTGTCAGTGGATGTAACAACAGACTGTAGTCAACCCTCGTTTCGCATGTAACATTTTATTTACCGACGGAGCAGGATTCACATGCAATGGTGTTTTTAATTATCATAATACACATTTTTGGTGTGAAATAAACCCACATGCTGTTCATGAGTCACCACATCAGCACCGTTTCTCACTGAATGTGTGGTTAGTGATCATCTCATTGAGCCACACATTCTTCCACGAAAACGTAATGGACGGAGGTACCTTAGGTTTCTGCAGCGTCATCTTCCAGGATTGCTTGTGGATGTTCCCCTTCTACAACGTCGGAGTTTGTGGTACATGCATGATGGAGCTCTGGCACATTTTGCTGCTGCTGCTGTGAGACGGCATCTAATGTGCAGATACGGCCAAAGATGGATAGGTCGAGGCAGATCTGTTCCTTGGCCTCCAAGATCACCTGATCTAAATCCTTTGGATTTTTGTGTCTGGGGTCACCTTTAAAAGCGAAGTGTGTATTGCATCCAGATGCAAGGAAGACACTTCGAACACCTCTTTTAACAGGTAACCATTAAGTGAAGTGAACTGTGAAGTGTGAAATCTGAACTAAAAGAGATGAAAAATTAATAGTAAAGTCTAAATTCAAATTAATTTGTACTAACAAGGACTATGTTTACAATGAAGTCAGTGGCGGCTTGTAACCATACATTCGTAATTATCTCGCAAACGGCTCGTTTTTTGGACACATGATTACTGGGACATTGTTGCTTCTATTATCGTGTACTTTCATCCATGTAAGTTTGCGCCATCCTTTTTGATTCACCCTGTATAGATTTGTTTGTTTGTTTTTTTTTTGCAAATGCCCTAGGTTATCTTTTAACATTCCTGGTGTTCTCTCCTGGCATGGCGTACTTGCAACCCACTTCTGAGGTTGGGGCACCTGGAAGGCAGGGTTATGTTGCCCCAATGATATGACGGGTGATGATGATGATGATAGTGGTGTACCAGCAGAGTCCCTAATCCTAAGCTTAATCTTAGATGAATATGAATGATGATGATTGCGATGGCCATATGATTTCAGGGACCGTTTGAGCCTTAAAGTTTTCCTGACATTAGTCTTACAGGTGAGGAAAAACCCCAATAAAAACCTCACCCAGAAAAACTGTCCCGACTGGGAGATCGAACCCGGGGCCACTGCGTGACAAGGCAGCATGCTACCTCGAAACCACAGCGGTGGACATATATAGATTTGTTAAATTTTAAAATTAAAATAGGTAAAATTTAATTGGAACATATGAGGGAATAAGACTAAAAGAAGCCAGATAGGTGGAAAAAACAAGTTAAAATAAATGAATAGGATTGGGATATCCATCCATCTATTTATCCTACAGCCTAAGTCAGGCCCTTGCCTACCCAATCTTCCTCCTCCATTTTTCCTTATCCCAAGTCATCGTCTTTGAATTCTTTACTCTCAGAAATGTAATGGCACTTGTATGTAATGTATACTCCCATTGTCCTCCTAGTCATCCCACTGTCCTCCTCCCTTCAAAGAGTGTCTATACATCTTTTCTTGGTCCTTGCTGTTCATCCATTTTTACCACATGACCAGCCCATTGACAATTTTCAATCTAATAACATCTGAGATTTGAGGTTCTCTAACATAGTCGTCTCAATTCTTCATTCATATTGAGATATAATATACATTCATCAGAAGAAATGAGTAGTAGTAGTAGTAGTAGTAGTAGTAGTAGTAGTAGCATTCAAATATTCTGAAGCTCTAGATTTGTCATCATTTGCTTGTCAGAAGAAATTATATTATGGTAAAATGAAACTGGCCAAGATTCCTTGGTTCCTTGAAAAGTTTTTTTCATATTTGAAAGTAAAGTTATTTGAACACAGACATTTCTAACACTATAAAACTTCAAAGAATTATAAATAAATGTTATGTAGATAGGATATAAACTATGTTCTAAAATTAGATTGCATTTTGGAGCATAGTGAAAAAGTTATGTTTCTTTGAAAGAATTATGCTTAAATAGATTGTAATGCATGCGTGGCCTGTACAATATGCACCAAGACATCAGAAACATGTTTTTCTAGCATATTTTTCAAATCCTGTTGGCTTTTTGGAACCAATTGATCATTAGAAAGTTTGTAGAGAAGATCCAAAATTCCTGGAAATCCTCCTCCTTCATATGCATCAAATGAACTTGGTGAAAACACAACATGTCTGCAACAAATAAGATAATAGAGTTGACATCTTAAAACAAAAATTAGTTTCAGTAAGCAGTTGTATATTTTTCTTTGGAGTTTATTAGTCTTAGTTCCAAAAGAAAAATGGAATCATCATAATTTCCCATAATTAATTTATGAATAACATGAAAGCTTATAATGTAATATATGGCCAATGGTGTAAACCAAGCTCCAGCCATTTGAAAACAACAACATAATGTAACATACTAAGTATATATTTAATTATCCAAAGGCAGAGATTGATGGAATTTCATATTCTCTCGCCTGGCTTCCAGTATAAGTTGTTATTGATGTTATTTGCAGCTTGCTGCAAAGAAATGATGACATAGTGATGTGGCAACCCCATCACCCAGTGATTCACACTGCAATCAGCCACCTAAGTATTGACTGAAAATTAATTTTGGGAGGAAATTCCCAATTCCACCTCAAGAATTGAGGATTGCAGGCCCATTTCTAGTAAACGTTTGGGAAATTATTGTAAGATTGGCCATCAGTCATGTGCTGCCATCTAGTGACAGCTCGATGGCAGCATGTGACTGACGTGACAGCTCTGTAAACTTTCTGTAGGACTTCAAAGATATGTGGTTCCACCTAGTTAAAACTCTATAAACTCATATGCATGTACACTGTTAATCTGTAGGACTTAGAAAATGCATTGGGAAAGCCAAACTGCATTTTTTCCTGTTACACCTACACTAGGGCCTAACTGCCATAATAATATATTTCTATAAAAACAGATGAAGCATATACACAAGACACTTGTTTATTATACCAGAAGATAGGGAATAAATAATCATCTTTAATACACTGATTGAAGTCCCAATCAAAATGTATATCAGAGTTTTATAAATAAAAAACGAGGGTAAAAATTATAATAAAATTATTTCACATCAATATATTTTATTATTATCCATCCAGTGTATTAAAGATGATTATTTATTCCCTATCTTCTGGTATAATAAACAAGTGTCTTGTGTATATGCTTCATCTGTTTTTATAGAAATTTATTATTATGGCAGTTAGGCCCTAGTGTAGGAGTAACAATTCTAGACTGTTACACTGGAAGTTAAGCCCAGCCGTAACGTAGCGTAAAAATAATCTTTATGTTTTAAGTGATCTTTGGCCCGAGCGGTTGGCCTTGGTTTTGATGTTAATACCTCACTAGAAAACACAGTAAACAATAAAATTACATTATTTATTTGAATAAAACAAAACATAAAGAAATATTAAAACAAAAACATATAAAACAACTTATTAAAGCCAGCTAAAATCGCCATATTGAAAAGCGCCGAAAAGACTAAAAACTTCATAAAACTCAGAGAGAAAACCATTTAAAAACAATCAACTTTGGTTATCATTCTACGTTATTTGACCCTTAGGTTTTCTTAATTTCATGCATTCTCAACAATCAATAAAATTATTCTAAGTTCTCTGGACCATTTGGTCCTTTAATTAAATTTGTGTTTGAAAATGACCATTTAAAAAAACATGATTTTTTTTAGGATGATAATAGTATAAAAAATGCATCTTACCCATGTAGAGCTGCCTCCTGCACCTGGAGTACCTCATGGTCCTCCAGCTCATTCTGACTTTTTCTACCAAAAACCCCGCTTTTTATATTATCATCTCTACTTTTCACCATTCCCAAAAGCTAATGGAAACCCTATTTTCTTACCCAATCTTTTGTAATATTCCTAGTTCTATCAGGGTCATATTATATAAGATGTTTTTCTTTTACTTATCTTAATATGTTTGGGTTTTATAAGTTTTCGAAAGAGTGTCCCATTAGGTTGAAACTAACAAAGCTGTTTGTGATATTATATAAGATTTCGTAAGTGTGTCCTCATAGATTGAAAAAAATATATTGATTTGAAATCATTTTATTATAATTTTTACCCTCGTTTTTTATTTATAAAACTCTGATATACATTTTGATTGGGACTTCAATCAGTGTATTAAAGATGATTATTTATTCCCTATCTTCTGGTATAATAAACAAGTGTCTTGTGTATATGCTTCATCTGTTTTTATAGAATTTTATTATTATGGCAATTAGGCCCTAGTGTAGGTGTAACATTTCCTTTAACCACTTCCTACATAATTCCAACCTTCCAGTATCCAATTTATGTATAGCGTTTTATGCCAAAGATCATTAACTAAACATCAATCCAGCATACTCTTATTTTTTGTTTTCTGATATGTGGATTTAAGAAGTGTGAGTTATCAGCCTATAACTTCCGATTCCATCAAGGTATCCCTAAAGTTTTCTGATATTAGTCTTACCGGTGAGGAAAAATCCCGAAAAAAAACATCACCCAGGAAATTGTACTGACTCGGGATTGAACCTGGGCCCACTGCATGACAAGGCAGCACGTTATCTTGAGACCACAGCAGTGGACAATGATATCAATATTATAAATAGGTAAACATGAATTGTATGCTCCATGTTTTTAGATTTTTGGTAAAATTTGTGTTATTTAATTTTAATTTTTTATTATTAATGGTTATATAATGTTGGCACTTTCCTCATCAAACCATTTTTTGTTTTATCTCTTTTTTAAACAACCAATGCTTTCTGATGCTGACAATTTAATAGTATCCCTTATAGCCTCCCATTCTTTATTCATACCAGTTTCATCACAAACGCTAAAGATGATTCTGAAAAAATGTAATTAAAAAACTTGAAAAATGATGAAATGCAGCAAGGATACCAAATCAAATTCCTAATAGATTTGAAGTACCTGGAATCTTCAGATGATAAAGTGGCAAATAAAGAAGAAACTGATATAAATAAAGAATGGGAGGCTGTAAGAGATACTATTAAATTGTCAGCATCAGAAAGCATTGGTTATTTAAAAAAGAGGCAAAACAAGAAATGGTTTGATGAGGAATGTGCCGACATTGTAAAGAAAAGAAAGCTAGCAAAAATGAAATGGGTTACACGAGCCAAATGAGGTAAATTTAGAGGAATTGGGTAGTATTAGACAGGAAATCACCAGGTTGCTAAGAAGTAAAAAAGAGGGAATATTTGAGAGAGAAGATTAATGAACTTGAAATGAATGCCAAAAATAGGATCATTAGAGAATTATATCAGGGAATTAGGATAGAGAAGAAAGGGTTTCAGGCTAGAACAAACACAATTCGGAATGAAAATGGGGATATGATTGCAGATTCCAGGAGTATATTAAATAGATGGAAAAGTTACTTTAATCTGCTATTAAATGTACATACAGAACAGGATATTGAGGAAGATAATTTACAGGCAGCAGAAATGCTAGTTGCAGAACCAAATGCATTAGAGGTTGAAATGGTGATAGAAAAATTGAAGATATATAAAGGATCAGGTTCAGATGAGATTTCAGCAGAACTGATAAAATCAGGCAGAGAAAAATTGATGGACAAGATATGCCAGTTGCTTAGTATGATTTGGGAAAAAGATGCTCTTCCAGATGAATGGAAAGAATCAATTAAAATACCAATTTATAAGATAGGAAATAAAACTGATTGCAACAACTATAGGGGCATCTCATTACTTTCAACTTCATGCAAAATTCTAACAAATATATTAGTAAGCAGACTTACTCCCTACATTGATGACATTCTAGGAAATCATCAATGTGAATTTAGAAGAAACAGGTCTACAACAGATCAGATTTTTAGAATAAGACAGATTTTAGAGAGAAAAAAAAAAGGGAATATAATTGTACTGTACATCAATTATATGTAGACTTCAAAAAGACATACGATTCAATTAAGAGGGAGAAGTTATATAGTATCCTGCTGAAGTTCGGAATTCCTAAAAAGTTAGTTAGACTTATACGAATGTGTCTAAATGGGTGCATGTAGGCAAACAGTTTTTGGATAGTTTTGAAATCGACAATAGGTTAAAGCAAGGAGATGCACTATCTCCTCTACTATTTAATTTTGTACTAGAGCATGCCATCAACTCTTTACAGGTTGAAGAAGGCCTACAACTCTCAGTGGTATTAATAAGCTGTTAGTTTATGCTGATGAATTGATGATATAGTGCTATTAGGTGATAGCGAAGAGATACTGAAGACCAACATTCACACACTATTGAGTAACACAAGGAAATATCAATAAAACTAAATATATGGTCACACATAGAAATACATTATTTAATGGAAATGGACAGCTAATGATAAATGAGGGTAATTTTGAGGAAGTGGCTGAATTCAAATAACTAGGAACAATAATCACAAATAGGAATGAGATGCACAAAGAAATTAAATATAGGCTCAATTCAGGAAATGCTATTATGCATTACAGAGACTCCTGACATCTCAACTCCTCTCAAAAAAACGTTAAACTGAAAATATATAAAACAGTTATTTTCCCAGTTATATTAAATGGATATGAAACATGGACTCTTACTTTAAGGGTGGAAAGGAGATTATGAGTATTTGAGAATAAAGTTCTTAGGAAAATTTTTTGGACCAAAGAGAGATGGACAGGTGAATGGAGAGGACTACATAACAGTGTACTACATTGTCTTTATAGGAAGCCAGATATAATAAGAACGGTTAAGTCTCATCGACTGTGATGGGCAGGAATGAAAGATGTGCATGGAAGCTTCTTGTAGGAAAACCAGAGGGAAAATGCCAAGTTGGTAGACCAAGAATGAGGTGGGAGAATAACATTAACTATGATTTGAGGGAAGCAGATTATACAGGGAATGATTGGAAAGCATTAGCTCAAGTTAGGGATGTATGGAGAGCTTATGTCCATGCAGCCATGAACCTATGGTTCGATAGTGCCAGTGAGTTGGTTAGTTAGTTAATGGTAATGGTTCTATCAAGAAATGTAAACTTATTTCAAATATTTTAATCATGATACATTATAAGATACTGGATGTCTACTAATATCTGAAACTGCATTTTGCTTTAGAATTAGAATATAGTAGGCCTATTTATTAATAATTATTATTAAAACATGAATTTTTACCTTACCTATTTGCTGGTGCTCCAGGCAAACCCTCATGCAGAATAAAAGCTCTTTCTACCATCATCATCTGATCATTAAGAATTCTTGCTTTCAGTGGAGATAAGCATCTAAAAGATTTAAAAAAAAAATATTACCAATGGGAAAATAGCTCATGTGGATTAGCTCACCAAGCCAGATCCTTAATGAGGTAAAAGATAAAAATGTAGGTAAAGTGATCCCACTGCAGGGCTTGGGGTAGTGGGAGGTTACGGCTTCCACCTGTCCAGACAATCGACACTGGATGTCAGTTGTGTTGCCTGCCCTGGGTGATGGCCACCTTTACCCCCAGAACAAGCATCTGGTAGTCATTTCTATTAGAGACTGAGTGGACCTAGGGGGATGATACCAACAGAAGGTTTAGGTCAATTTAAAAATTTTGATCCATTGGGGCTCGAACCCCTGACATTTTGGCTTGTTGCATATTGTCTTAACCAACAATGCTATGGTGTGCCCCTGATCCTTAATGAGTTATCCCTCAAAAGAATCTAGAGCCCTTAACATGACATTAGCATGTCATTCATTCATATTATAACAAAAGACACAAGATGTGCATTATAGTAGTTACATAGATTAGTAAATATACCAATGAACAGAGAAAATTATGAAAAGAAAAATAATACATAATTAATGTAGCAATAGAAAATGGAGTTGAAGAAAGCATTGTACACAGGAAAATAAATAAGTTTAAATGACAAAAATTAATTAAAGAAAGTACACTTATATAAAAAAAAACATAAAATTCAAGAAATTCACTTACCATCCATTGAAGCACTATAAGTTTAAAAAAATAATTTAAAAAGTTTAACATACAATTGGCACTGAAGAATGATATAGCCTCAATAGGATTATTACAATCAACAAAAATTACAAGATGGAAGAAGAAAACAAATTGGTGATTTACCAGATTAAATGCAGAGATTGTGACAAAACTTACATAGGGAAAACAAAAAGGAAATATGAAAATCAGGATGAAGGAACATAAAAAATGAAGTGGAAAAATCAGAGGTAGCCATTCATACTTGGTCGGAAAACATCTAAATGAAAGAAAGGCCACCTTAATAAAACAAATAGAAAAACCAAAAGAACTCACGGTTTGGTAAAAAATCCACATTAAAAAAATAAAGAAAAATTAATTAATTTTTAAATTCCCGGGGAAGCTGATTTGATTTGGAAGTTCATCGGTCCACCAACAGATGGAGTAAGAAACAATGCTTCTGGACGACAGAACATCAGTCGTGAAATTACTGATGATGAAACCATCTAGGTTTTGAAACTGGTCTAATTAAAAGATGGGATATGAGGTGAAATGAACAGAATTTATTTTAAATTTTAAAAGTAATATTAGGAGTTCATTTTTCTAGTTGATGTTTCTCTTTAGATTCAGATGATGTTAATGGAACCTCTTTACTCTACTGAGAGCATTCCTATATCATGATCATCTGAAACTGAAGGATAATTCAACAAGAAAAATGAACACCTTTAAGTAGCAAAAGCCCTTGCACTAGAAATCTTAGGTATAAGGTATCCCACACAAGATGGACACACATAGCCTACAGGTGGATCCCTGCCTACCAATGAAGAAAGGGCTGGAGAGGTATTTGCCAGTACTCCTCATTTTATAAAAGCATTGGAATGAACACCAGGTCCGAAAATATAAAAATGATAAGATTTGTATCATTTTTTTTTCATTGTTGATTAAGAAGGTTTGATTAATTAAGATGTAAGGAAAACATTTAAAGCATTTTAAGAAAGCAGCAAATAAAATGGGTCTCCAGATAGATGAAGAAAAAACAAAATATATGATCTGTAATGAATAAAAGAAATATAAAAGAAAGGAACAACTAATATATATATATATATATATGATTTTAAAGTTGAAAGTTTTGTATATCTGGAGACTCAATTAACAACACTAATGAATCTAAAGAGGAAGTAAATAAGAGAAATCAAAATGCCAATAAATGTTACTATTGAATGAAAAAATATTTTAAATCAAAATATCTCACTTTTAACACAAAAATCAGATTATATAAGACATTAATAAAGCCTTTACTAACTTATGGAAGTAGGACTTGGGTCTTGACTGAAAATATCATTGCACAGCTCGGAATTTTTTAAAGGAAAATTCTGAGAAGAATATATAAACCCATTTAGGAAAGAGGATAATATCAAATATGATGTAATAAGGAAGTATATCACTTGCATAAATCATCAGATATTGTTGCAGATTAAAATCATGCTAAGCTTTGAATTTGCATTCACACATTCTTAATAAATATTTGGAAGCTAGAAGGAAAATGGCTTTATTGTCAAATTCTGGGCATTAAATACATACATACATAATTGAGAATTTAATTATATTAAATATTTATTGTCCACCGCTGTGGTCTCGAGGTAGCGTGCTGCCTTGTCACGCAGCGGGCCCGGGTTCGATCCCCGGTCGGGGCAGTTTTTCTGGGTGAGGTTTTTATCGGGGTTTTTCCTCACCTGTAAGACAAATGTCAGGAAAACTTTAAGGCCCTAACGGTCCCCGAAATCATATGGTCATCATCATCATCATTATCCTTATCATTACCATCATCATCACCGGTGTGGAAAGCAATGGGAAGCTACCACACCTACACAATTCCCTAGTAAAGCTGCAAGCATATGCTATGATTGCAGTGAAGGACCTGCCTTCGGGCAGAATTACTATGGATGGAAATATTTATTTTGATTTTAATTTATATTACTGATAACTGATAAATTAGATTCTTACCTATCTTTTGTTTCTTCTTCCATTGCTTCTTGCCAATGATATGCAGCATCTATGAACCTGTCAATGGCTGCACTGAGATTACCTGTTCAATAAAAATATTATCACCTTTTTTACCATATTTTAAAGTAGTGTTTTTTCTCGACTTTTGCTTATGATCATGAGTCTTAAGGCCCGGCACACATGTTCCAGTATACCGGTAAGGTTTACCTGTATAAGTCACCTGGACATGGTTCAGTGTTGATAAGACAATTTTTCATCTATTGTTGTGATAGATAATCTCAGGAGACTTGAACTCCTCAACTGACAGCTACAGAACAGTCAGTGAGGTGTTCACAAAGAGTAAGCACAGTCTCCTTGAGGATGTCTACTGCAGCAGCTGATGAAATGCTGAGCCTTATTAACATTGGAACTACAGTCATTCAGCCCGGTAGATTATTTTAAGAATCATGATGCCCATCATGAAAGCATGCAAAGTCACATAAGGATCCACCTGCTTATTATCACATTTTCAAATGTATAAATCTACCCGTATAATATAGGCCCCACCTCAAACTTTTTGTACATGATATAGTATTTGGAAATAAAAAAATTCTGGATGTTCTATTAAATGTGTTAACCCGTCAGCGTGGAGCGACGTGACGTGTACGCAAGTTGAATTCTTCACCCAATGCGGAACGACGTGACATGTACGCTAGTTACACGCACTGCTTTAAACTGTAATTATGACCTTTGTGTTTACATTAACTATTTACTGTGTATACAAATGTTATGTAGAGACTTCAAAGTTTCTATTAGTGCATATATTAACTGATTACGGCCCTGAGTAACAATTTAAAATAATTTTATATTTGCATTTATTCTTGCGGCCTCTGACATATTTCTTAAATTTATAACTTGATAAAGGATTTCTTATAAAACTAAATTCGCCTTTTTTTGTAGATTAGCTTGTGTATCAAATTGAATCTATTTTCAAGTCTCTTCATTTTTAATAATAATGTCGCAAAATTCAGTATAAATAAAGGCCCAACAAAGTTATTTCCGATTTACGCTACAGTACAGGACCACAACAGTAATTTTCAGATATATATATATATATATATTTCAAATGACGATATCCTTACATTATGGAAATGTAGTTAGTCTACAATTCAGTCAGTATCTAAAAGGAAAGTGGTCCACTACAGACCTTAGAAGGTTCTTGGGATATTAGGAGGTTAAGGCTCCCACTTTTCTAAAGTATCGGTACTTGATGTAAGCCGAGTACTTATTTCTGTCTGACGGCCCATAACAAGCATCTGTTACTCATTTCAGTTAGAGGCTGAGTCAACCCCGGGTTCACAGTGCCGCCTGAAGGTTTGATTCAGTTTAAAAATCCTGATCCACCGGGACTCAAACCCTCGATCTTCCGGCTTGTAGCATGTTAATCTATTAAGTCCACACCTCCGGTGAAAAATATTATAGTCATATTTCATCAAATGGTTTCAGTTTGGAAACCAGAAGAAAGGCATTGAAATTTAGGGTTGATGAAGGTCTTTTAGTACAACAGGTCTGATGTGTAGAAAGACCATTTTTTGAAGGCACACGACCTAAAATAATGTTTCAAAAGTGTTAGAAAGATACATTTGGAGAAGGCTGCCCCCCCCTACAAGAAAGAAGGTCAGCGCATAGAAGCAATGTGTTTGTAATAAACATGAACAAAGTAAACACAAGGGGAAAAAAATACACTTATTGTTGCCCGAGTGTCAAACAGCTGGTTTACATTTTGAAGATTTATCACACCAATTTTTGAAGTTCATTTTTTTTTTTTAAGACCCTTCTCTTTGTGTAAATATTTCATTTTGTTGTTAGGTAAAGCCGGTTCTCTGAATTCTTCAAAGAATCCCTAGTGCAATACACTGTGTCACTTATGTGAGAAATTTACAAAAAGGACCTATTTCAACTGTGGCACAACAACCATAAATAAGTCTGCAAAAAATGCAGAGATGTTATGTGAGAACCGTAACAAATTTAATTAATTAAATATTATATTAAGGGTTCACCATAAAGGAATTGCAAAAACATTTAAATTACTGAAGATATATCAATTTAAATGCGTTATTGGAATACTGGCACTGAACGGCTGAGTTTAAATACCGGTGAGCTTCCTCCCACATCAGAGTATTCCCGGCCATTTAAATCCATCCGCTCTGAAGGGTTAATACTGTATAAATTGTGCACTTTTCTGTTTTTATTTGAATTTATGTAGTGGTATGGTGCATGTGGTAATACTGTATAAATTGTTTTGCTGCCTAATGGTACTTGAAATCCATACTTGACAACCTTACTACAAGTAGAGCAAACTTATCTACCCAAATTATTTTCTAGTCAGACAGTCTTACATATTTATTGTAGTTCATTGAGATGGGGTATGGTGTAGGCATACATCAGGTACTGGAAGTGTGTCTAATGCTGACCATGACATTAGTGACATTCATCAGTAATTCATCAAATGTAAGAATTCAGTTAACAAAAATTATTTTTTCCAAAGAATATGCTTTAAATTACAAGTGAATGATGACAAATCAAGAGCTTCAGAACATTTGAATACTACTACTACTAATGCTTTAAATTATAGGGATTCTGTGTCACCATACGACTACATAAATTCAAATAAAAACAGAAAAGTGCACAATTTATTGTTGCAGAATGTGAATAATTATAATTTATCCTTCAGTGAGAACTGTTAAATTAATAATAAAACATCAATGTGAATAATTACCTGACAGAAACATATTGATTTTTTCCAAAAAATGTGAAAAATGCCTTAAAATGAAGTGAGAAGTTGAGCTCAAAGTAACCTAAATTCCCCACTTTACAATGTAAAATATGTATTAGTTGCTCAGACAGGGTTGCAAAATTATCACAAAAACCCAGTAACAAACAAGTTAATGCTAAACTAATTTGATGTACAGCCTTTGAAAAATATGATGGCGCAACTCTTGATGATGGAAACTTAGAGTTTTGAAGAGTGATTCACACCAGTACATTGTTACATGTTCTGACTCATTTGAATATAAAGCAGATGGCGTAAGTCTCTCTTCATGCAGCATTCATATTGTTCGCTTTAGTGGAGCAGTCGATAAGATGCTCTTTTTATGATGATGCAGACCCACGTTAAATTCTGGTCAGGTATATTTATTTATTATTATTTAATAACATCATTAATTTTCATAATGCCTACATGTTACCAGGCTTTGTTATATAAATAAATTTGTATATATATGGAAATATTCCTGGTCAGGACAGGCTCCTGGGTGAGATTTTTTTTTCAGGGTTTTCCTTCACCTGTAAGACAAATGTCAGGAAGCTTAGGGCCCAATGGTCGCTGAAAATCATCCAGCCATCATCATCATCCTTATAATTATCATTATCATCCTTCACCAGTATGGAAAGAAATGGGAAGCTACCACATCTACAGTTCCCTCGTAAAGCTGCAAAGCACAGCATAAAATGCTATGATTGCAGTGAAAGACCTGACCTCGGGCAGAATTACTACGGAATGGAATATATGGAGATAAATAAATTAAAGGAAAGAACTCATATACAGGGCATAAATTAATTATACCGCATAAATTTAACTACATATAGAGGGGTATTATATAAGCATTTTGAGATAATGAACTAATGGTCTACGAATAAAAATGTCCAATTTGTATAATGGTTGGCACGCCACTGATTATTTCAAATTAAAATGGAAATAATATGATATTGAGTCTGTAACTTGCAACAAACATGTGCCTTTAGCTCAGTGGTTATAGCAGTCTAATACCGACACAAACATAAGATTTATGCATCACGTTCGAAGCTCTCTACAGTACGTGTACAATTTTTTTTGTTCTTCCTTTATTAAGTACATACTGTAAATTAGTTATGTGCATAGATTTACTTCTGGTTTAATTGTTTATTCATTATTTTACAGAATATGGTAATGGAATGTTGGCTCAGTACATACTATCTATGCACATATTGTACAGATAATTGTTTGAAAGGTTGTAATAATAATACAATTATGTAGAGTCCAATAGGTTTTGCAAATAAAATGTGTAATTGTACTGTACAGTACTTATGTACTTAGATAAATGATAGTGCAGTGATTAATAACACAAAGAGGTATAGTGTATGTACACCTGGCATACAAAATGTTATTGGGAAATAAAAGCAATGCATTTCAGTAAACCAGAAAAAAAAAATTAAAGCATCTGCAGACTCATTAAAGAAATTGTTCAAATTGGCGACTTCCATTCTCACAACACAGACGACATCGGCGACGAAAGGATTCTCGTATCCCGTTCAAGATACCAAGTGTCTCACAGATCACATCACATGCTGCGATTATGCGTGCAACTAACAGTTCATCTGTATCAACAGGGGTCACATACACCATTGTTTTCAGATGTCCCCACAAAAAATAATCAAGTGGACTGAGATCTGGAGAGTGAGGTCACCACACTACAGTTGGACTATTTGTTCCTATCCAATGGCCACGATACACTCCATCCAAATGATTTTGCACATTCCAGCAGAAATGGGCAGAAGCTCAATTGTGCTGAAACCACATGTTAATCCTGATGTGGAGAGGAACTACTTCTAGTAATGTAGCAGGACGTACTCTAAAAATTTCTTATAAATGACACCATTTAATCTCTGGGGAAAAAGGTAGGGGCCAATGATGTGGTCAGAAATTATGCCTACCCATACGTTCACCGAAAATCTCTGCTGGTGACTCCTCTGGAATATGGCATGAGGATTTTCATAATCCCACACATGACTGTTCTTCGAGTTCAGAACCAGCCCATCCCTATTAAATCCTGCCTCATCAATGAATAATAGCGAGGAAAAGAAGTGCAGTGGCTGCAGCAAAGCCCAAATACAAAATTGGGCCTCATGAGTGAAGTCCAGTGGCTGTAAGACTTGTACTTTTTGCAGATGAAAGGGATTGAGCTGGTCTTCATGCAGGACTTCCCATACACTTTGATGGGTCATACACATTACACATCCGATAGCACGAGTACTAGTAGAAGGTTCCTCTTTCACCCTATGAAGAACATTTCCTTCAAAATCTGCAGTGCGGTGTGTACGTCTTGCATCTACGTCTATTCTGTTTACCTTTAACGTCCCATGCTCCTGCAAATGTCTATCACCAGACTTGAAGGTTGTTCGGTGAGGATGGCGTCTATTCGAATACCGCTCCGTGTACATGGCAGCAGCTCATACACCATTACCCTGTGCTACACCATAAATCAGATGCATATCGGCAAGTTCAGCATAACTGTACAGATGTTCCATGATGCTTTCATGTAATGCATCTGAACTGTTACTGAAGTAACTTCTAATCAGATGTTAATATAATCACCAACAGAAGAATAGGAATTTTGCGCATGCCCATACTAAACAAATTTCAGTGTCAACATATCAGAGTATACACACAGTGTACAATAGGAGAATAAGAATTTTGCGCAAGCCCATATTAAACAAATTTCAGTGTCAACATATCACAGTGAAGAAAGAAAGAGTAAAAAAAGTCGCCTGCCGTGATTTGAACCATCAGTGTTCGAATCTTAAATCCATCACTTTGACCATTAAGCCACAAGTTAACTACACAGATTCTGCATGTTTCACTCTGTACTAAGGCTCACATTGTACCGATTCTACTGTAACCAGTGCAGTGGCATGCAATCATCTGCTCAGATCGAAATTTTAAGGAATTTGAAAACCCAATATTTCATAAACGTTGTTCCTGAATTATTAGCAATCAGGATCTCGGAATTAATACTAAGATATGAAGTTCATCTAGTGTAATTTTCTCTCCTAGTATGCTCTCCTGTTGATTTATCTGTATCAAATGTCGTTTAGTTTGATTCCCCATAACTTGCCCATTTTCCATCATAGACCATTCATTAGCTCTTTATCTCAAAATGCTTATATAATACCCCTCTATACATAGTTAAATTTATGCGGTATAGTCCATTTACACCCTGTATATATAGAAAATGAATAACGATTGTAACGTCTCATTACTTTGTTTACAAAACACATGGCATAATAAAATTATTTATTTCCATTACTAATACAAAATGTATCTGATTAATTTAAATTAAGTTAACATCTAATTTAATTATACAAGTAAGTCCTAAAGTACTGCATCACTTCATACAGACAATTTCTAGGAGAGGTGGTTGTGGTCTAGTGGAGGGAGCTTCTGTTTTCCGTGCATGAGGTCACGTGTTCGATCCTGCTGTCATGCTTTTTTTTTCTCTCGTCCTTATTTCAATTAATTTTTTTCTTCATAGTTTCTTTCTTTTGCTTTGTTTTATTTTCAGTATTTATCGCACTACTTATTTACACAAAATTGTTTTCCATTGCATGACACACAACGAAATAGAACAATTTTAGTTTCTCAAATAGTTGTATACTTGTGAACCACATAGCTGATCTCTGATCATGCGCAGTGGCTTCGTTCTGAGACTTGAAAATTATCTGTGCGCAATCAATTATTTCAAAGGCTGTACATTAACTCACCCTAACTTGCTCACTAATGTAGGGAACAGAGTGAATCTCATTAATCCATTCATGTGCATCACTAATTAGATGATGAGGCACCTGGCTACTCCTGGGATAGAATCCCCTTATATGTGAGTAAATATGTTGCCGATAGTCTCTAGCAGGAACTTATCACACTGGCCAACATGATGTTAGGAGTCACTTGTTCTCCGATCAAATATTCAGGTGGTATGATATCATAGAATATCAAAATTATATGTATTATCAGTGTTCAGAGTATATGCCTAAGCCCAGTTTTTGCTTCAATATTTAAATATAAAAAGTGGGGCTTAAACACATGTAAATATGGTCCCTTTTTTAGGAGTTAACATATTATCAAGTTTTATCATTATGAACAAGAAGTATGTCATTCAAATACTATAACTGAACTCACCTAACTGAACATATTTATGTAGAATTATCTCTTTCTCCTTAATAGTAGCATATGATCTCTTAATTGAATCTGCAAGATGACGGAAGTTGAATGGAAGAACGTGTGATTCTAAAAATAAAAGAAAATTGATATAAGAGATAAAATATATAATTTTTTGATAGAAAAATGTTTGCCTAAATCAGGATCTCTAGTTTTACATACTGGTATATTAGCCACTTGTGCTATCTAGGCATCTTAATTAATATAACCAGAGTATACAAATTTACATTTAATACCATATTAATATTTAACAACTATAATAATAATAATAATAATTATAATAATAATAATAATAATAATAATAATAATAATAATAATAATAATAATAATAATAATAATAATAATAATAATGATAATAATGATAATAATGATAATGATAATAATGATAATAACGATAATAACAATAATAACAATAATAATAATAATAATAATAATAATAATAATAATAATAATACACTTTCGCTGACGACCTAATACTTCTCTCAACAGGAAGTAACGACAATGAGGCAGAAAATTACGCAAATATTGACATAAGAAAAATAGAATTATGGGCTAACAATAACAAAATCACATTCAATGAATCCAAGTCCACAGCAATGTTAATATCAAGAAAAAGGACCTCCATTAATAAAAATATCAGTGTATACGTCAACCATGAACGCATCAAGCAAGTTCAAGAAATGAAATATTTAGGAATCCACTTTAATTGCAAACTAAGCTTTGATAAACACATTGAGATAACAACGAACAAGGCTATAAGCCTAATGAACATGTTAAGAAGGGCAGCTAGATTGCAGTGGGGACTGGGACATAAAGCATTAAGGACTATATACAATGGAGCAATCTTGCCTATGTTAACATATGGGGCCCCAATATGGGAGGAAGAATTAAGAAAACAAAAACATTTAAAAAAGTTGAAGAGGGTTCAAAGAATTATAAATGTCACCATAGCCAAAGCCTATAAAACATTACCATATGAAGTATCTTGTATCTTAGCTGGAATTAAACCCATAACTATCAGTATACAAGAAACAGCCCAGTTATATAGAGCCATACACGATGACCACACAAACATTGACGCACCACTCTAAAAGGAGGAGTGAAAGAATTAATGTGGACGACATTGAAGAATCGAACAACTACAAAATAAAAATATACACTGATGGCAGTAAATTCCAAGAAATGGTAGGGGCTGCTGCAGTTATCTTGAAAAACGGTAAATTAGAGCATACAATAAAAGCCAAACTGTTCAATCATTGCTCAAATAATCAAGCTGAACAGATAGGAATTCTTAAAGCTCTAGAAGCAATACCATCAATTGACCAAAACAGCTCTGAAAAAAGTTTTGTTGCAGTTTATACAGATAGTCAAGTTACTCTCGACCTAATTAAAAACAACTTCAAACAGGGATACATCATATCAAAAATAAGACAAACAATAGCAAAACTCAGGGAACAAAATTGGATAGTACATTTCGGCTGGATAAAATCACATGTTGGAATTTATGGGAATGAAATGGCAGATCAATTGGCAAAACAAGCTGCAACAGAAACCAGCGTAACCATAGAATATACAAAAATACCTAAATCATCAATAGTTGCCCAAATAAAAGAGGAAGGAACCATTAAATGGCAGAACGAATGGGACAACGCAGATAAAGGAGCCACATGTAAGAAGTTCTTCCCATCAGTCAGAGACAGATTAAAACTTAAATGTGAAATAACTCCAGAATTTTCTGAAATGGTAACTGGTCATGGAAAAAATAAATCACATCTTTATCGTATTGGAATATTAAACAACGCAACCTGTCCATGTAGAAAAGCAATTCAAAATGTAGAACATCTCCTTTATAATTGTGAATTGCAGCAGCATTCTAGAAATAAGTTGAAAGAGGAAATCAGCAAAGAAGGAGGAACATGGCCTGTGATGGAGAAAGACCTAATACACAAATATTTAAGACATTTCAAAAAATATATAAAAACAATAGTGTACGAAAATCAGTGATTAACAAGTGACGAAGAAAAAAAAAACATGTAAACAAAAACCAAATATGTGATGTTATGTTATCTGATTTTATGTTTGTTATGTTAAGCATGTAATATTACTACGGTAATGGGGCATGCTGAAAAAAAAAATTAATAAATGAAAAAAAAAATGATGATAATGATGATGATGATGATAATGATGACAATGATGATAATGATGATGATAATAATAATAATACTAATAATAATAATAATAATTGTAATCCCATCATAAAGTCTTCTTGAATAAGAAGGTACTCAATTGTATTGTGAATGATGATAATTCATTGCTGAGTAAGAGGATTATATATGAGAGAGAAAAATTTATGTCTGAATTGAGATGCCTGGATACCACAAGAGGTTAGTGTACTAGTATGTAAAACTCTACCTCTAGTTCGAAAGGCATATGAACTGTATTTTGGATGCCGTGTGGGAGACCAAGATAAGTCATTTGCACCTCACATATGCTGCAATTCATGCTCTAGAAATTTGAGAAATTGGCTACAAGGTAAATGCAATGCAATGAAATTTGCTGTACCTATGGTTTGGCGAGAATCTCGGGACCATGTATTGTTATTTCTGTTTGGTAGATATAGAAGGATATACTTCAAAATCCAAAGGGCAGATCCAGTACCCTAATTTACCTTCAGCCATCCGACCAGTTCCTCACAATGAACATCTTCCTGTACCTAAGCCTCCAGAACAGTACACCGTTTTAGAAGAAGACACATCCAACGTCTCAGACTGTAGTAGTCCTACTCGAGATCCAGAGTTTCAGCCATCTACATCGTCTTTACCGTGTAATCACCAGGTGTTCACACAAAATGCCCTCAATGATCTCGTGAGGGACTTAAACCTTCCCAAACGTCAAGCAGAATTGTTGGGCTCTAGACTGCAAGAACGGAATCTTATAGATATCAATGTTAGAATAAGTTCATTTAGAAAACGATAAACTCATTTTATTGATTCTGAGAATGAAGAAATATTTTTTTGCAACTATGTGAATGGCTTATTTCAGGCTTTGGGACATGAACATAATCCAGAGGACTGGCGCTTATTTATACATTCCTCCAAACTAAGTCTAAAGGCAGTACTTATCCATATTGGCAATATTTTCCCATATGTTCCTATCGCATATGCCATTCATACGAAGGAAACTTTTGAGGTTGAATGCAATACTAAGGTGCATTGAATATACTTCATACAAATGACATATATGTGGAGACTTGAAAGTTATTGGACTCTTAATGGGTATGCAACAAGGATACACAAAATACTGTTGTTTTTTATGTGAGTGCGATAGCCGCGACAAAGCAAACCACTACTTTTGTAAAGAATGGCCTGCAAGACAAACCTACATTCCTGGAGTCAAAAGTGTTTCCCATGAACCACTTGTGAACCCTCAAGATGTCTTCCTACCACCTTTACACATCAAGCTCGGACTGATGAAAGTATTTGTGAAGGCACTAGAAAGAGAAGGACAAGCTTTCATGCATCTCAAAAATAAATTCCCAAACCTAAGTGATGCAAAGATTAAGGAAGGAGTGTTTATTGGTCCACAAATAAGAGCAGTCTTCCAGGATGAAGACTTTGAAAATAAACTGTTGGAAGTGGAGAAAATGGCTTGGCTTGCATTTAAATCACTATGCACGAACTTCCTTGGGAATAAAAAATCGGCCAACTATGAAGTAATTGTAAGTGAATTATTACACTACTTTCATGTTATGGAATGCAATATGTCTTTGAAAGTACATTTTCTGGACTGTCATCTGGATTTCTTTCCAAAAAACCTTGGTGCTGTCAGCGATGAACATGGTGAGAGGTTCCCCAAGAAATATCAGCCATTGAAAAACGATTCAGTGGAAGATGGAATGCAAGTATGCTTGGTGAATATTGCTGGTCAATCATCAGAGATAGCCCAGAAGCTGTCCATAAGTGCAAATGATCAACAAAGACATTTTAATTTGGTGTTCTTTGCAATTGTTATGTTTGTCATTATAACTAACTTGCACAATTAAAAAGTGTCATTACAAAAAATTGATTGGTGATAGAAAATTTTGGATTTCAAAATTGAATTCAGCACATCTCAATTAGTTAAAATCACATAGTTTAAACTAAAGGACAGAAAAAAAGTGTTAAGTACAAGACAACTTTTTTGTTGTATTTATAGCAAATGTACATATGTATAAAGTGTCATTAAAGAAAATTGGTGGGTGATAGAAAATTTTGGATTTCAGAAATGAATTCAGCATATCTCAATTAGTTAAAATCACACAGTTTCATCTAAAGGACAGAAAAAAAGTTAAATTTGTTGCACAGAATAATATTAAAAGAGAGAATAGCTATAGTTTAAAAGCATTAATGATTATAGTTATCCTACGAGTGGTATGCTCAAAGAAAGATGAAATTGTCTGTAAACCAGGGCCCAGGAACAGACTTTTCATATTAGAAGCTTGTATGAGACAAGCTAGGTTGGTATTTAATAAAAGTCAGGTTTTACATAATAGAGAGGATAGTCCACTATTATTTCAGTAGTTTATTTAACAATGCTCTTTAACAGTTAAATTCATTACATCATAATTCAAATTTGGACTTAAAAGGACCAACAATATTTGCTTAGAGGCATCTTATTTCTAACATGAAGTTTTTTACATTCCATAATTTATGACACAGGGTCCATGGCTTTAGTTCCCTGCTGAAAGAATCCATGCTTAAAATTATTACACCCTGAAAATCTATCAACCACAGTTGGATATGAACCTGTGAAGCTAGTAACCAGATGCAGGCATAGTAACCACTAATCCATCAGGACCATTTTGGACAATGGGTAATAAGTTTACTTACTACCATGGGAAAATAAGTTAAAAGAATTTTAATATATAATAAATTTGGGAATTTTAACATTATGAGGTTCCATTAATAAGAATCAAATGAATTGCGACTTCTTCTTACCTCATACATCTATGTTTTTTTAAACACAGTACCACAGTATTGGAGAAATATCTTCTCCATTGTCAGCTGTTTTCATGACTCAAAGTTAAAAGTAATTTCAAATGTTTTGTTAAATATCATTGTTGGGTTCAACACATTTAAAATTTTTCCCCGGTCTGTTCAATTTCTAATGGGATACAATGTCCTATTGTAGTGGTCACTGTGATTGCCAATTCACACAGCCAAAGTTGAAGTCTGGCAGCTGCTCCAATACAAAGAAGAATTGATAATCTAAAAATTATCACGAATTCCACAGATGCTGGAACTTGTACTTGTAGATAAATATACTACTCTGGTAGAGAGTAGAAATAGAATATAACTTGAAGATAAACCTACAGCTCAGGTAGAGAGTAGAAATGGAATATAACTTGAAGATAAGTCTACAGCTTAGGTAGAGAGTAGAAATGGAATATAACTTGAAGATAAGTCTATAGCTCAGGAAGAGAGTAGAAATTGAATATTACTTGAAGATAAGTGTACAGCTCAGGTAGAGAGTAGAAATGGAATATTACTTGAAGATAAGTGTACAGCTCAGGTAGAGAGTAGAAATGGAATATTACTTGAAGATAAGTCTACAGCTCAGGTAGAGAGTAGAAATGGCATATAACTTGAAGATAAGTCTATAGCTCAGGAAGAGAGTAGAAATTGAATATTACTTGAAGATAAGTCTAGAGCTCAGAGTAGAGAGTAGAAATAGAATATAACTTGAAGATAAGTCTACAGCTCAGGCTGAGAGTCGAAATGGAATATAACTTGAAGATAAGTGTACAGCTCAGGTAGAGAGTAGAAATGGAATATAACTTGAAGATAAGTCTACAGCTCAGGTAGAAAGTAGAAATGGAATATAACTTGAAGATAAGTCTACAGCTCAAAGTAGAAATGGAATATAACTTGAAGATAAGTGTACAGCTCAGGTAGAGAGTAGAAATGGAATATAACTTGAAGATAAGTGTACAGCTCAGGTAGAGAGTAGAAATGGAATATAACTTGAAGATAAGTGTACAGCCCAGGTAGAGAGTAGAAATGGAATATAACTTGAAGATAAGCCTACAGCTCAGGTAGAGAGTAGAAATGGAATATAACTTGAAGATAAGTCTACAGCTCAGGTAGAGAGTAGAAATGGAATATAACTTGAAGATAAGTGTACAGCTCAGGTAGAGAGTAGAAATGGAATATAACTTGAAGATAAGTCTACAGCTCAGGTAGAGAGTAGAAATGGAATATAACTTGAAGATAAGTGTACAGCTCAGGTAGAGAGTAGAAATGGAATATAACTTGAAGATAAGTGTACAGCTCAGGCAGAGAGTAGAAATGGAATATAACTTGAAGATAAGTGTACAGCTCAGGTAGAGAGTAGAAATGGAATATAACTTGAAGATAAGTGTACAGCTCAGGTAGAGAGTAGAAATGGAATATAACTTGAAGATAAGTCTACAGCTCAGAGTAGAAATGGAATATAACTTGAAGATAAGTGTACAGCTCAGGTAGAGAGTAGAAATGGAATATAACTTGAAGATAAGCCTACAGCTCAGGTAGAGAGTAGACATGGAATATAACTTGAAGATAAGTCTACAGCTAAGGTAGAGAGTAGAAATGGAATATAACTTGAAGATAAGTCTACAGCTCAGGAAGAGAGTAGAAATTGAATATTACTTGAAGATAAGTCTACAGCTCAGAGTAGAAATGGAATATAACTTGAAGATAAGTCTACAGCTCAGGTAGAGAGTAGAAATGGAATATAACTTGAAGATAAGTGTACAGCTCAGGTAGAGAGTAGAAATGGAATATTACTTGAAGATAAGTCTACAGCTCAGGTAGAGAGTAGAAATGGAATATAACTTGAAGATAAGTCTACAGCTCAGAGTAGAAATGGAATATAACTTGAAGATAAGTGTACAGCTCAGGTAGAGAGTAGAAATGGAATATAACTTGAAGATAAGTCTACAGCTCAGGTAGAGAGTAGAAATGGAATATAACTTGAAGATAAGTGTACAGCTCAGGTAGAGAGTAGAAATGGAATATAACTTGAAGATAAGTCTACAGCTCAGGCAGAGAGTAGAAATGGAATATAACTTGAAGATAAGTGTACAGCTCAGGTAGAGAGTAGAAATGGAATATAACTTGAAGATAAGTCTATAGCTCAGGAAGAGAGTAGAAATTGAATATTACTTGAAGATAAGTCTACAGCTCAGAGTAGAAATGGAATATAACTTGAAGATAAGTGTACAGCTCAGATAGAGAGTAGAAATGGAATATAACTTGAAGATAAGTGTACAGCTCAGGTAGAGAGTAGAAATGGAATATAACTTGAAGATAAGTGTACAGCTCAGGTAGAGAGTAGAAATGGAATATAACTTGAAGATAAGTCTACAGGTCAGAGTAGAAATGGAATATAACTTGAAGATAAGTCGACAGCTCAGGTAGAGAGTAGAAATGGAATATAACTTGAAGATAAGTCTACTGCTTATATAGAGAGTAGAAAAAGAACATAACTAACTTGTAGAGATAGCTCGACCTTCCTAGTTGAGGGTCAAGAAAAAACTTTATTTGAAGAGTGATCTCGACCTAACCAGTTGAGCATCTATAGAGAACTTGCTTAAGAGAGAGCTCGACCTTCCTGGTTGAGGGTCTAGAAAAAACTTAAAACATGAGTAAATAAATTACTAACACAACAAACTAGCATTCATGAATCAACAACACTACACAATAAGGTCGGTGTGATGCAAACAAATGTAACCAAAAATAAACAGATGGGAATTTGAATGTAAACAACTATACAAGAAAAACGCAAAATTACATTCGAATTCGCTACTGCATAACAATGGCGAAGATGTGTAAAAAATGGCATCTCTGCCAAACATAAATAAACATAAACATTAAATCTAAGATTTAACAAGCATCAAACAACACATATTTACTGGTATTAACTGATGCAAAATTAGGATAAAGATTATCTTAAAATTAACTCATGCAAAATTAGGGTAAAATAACATTTTTTAAAGATTATAGAATGTGGGAATGGAAAAATTATTACAGTCCATTTTAGAGGAAGAGAAAACTAATGTAAATCAGTATAACAATCATTGATGATTGTTCAGAAACTTGACCGGTACTAGGGTAACTGTGATGTTTAAAGTTTATGAAAAAGAAGGAAAGTAATTCTTACACTAGTTTATGTTACTTATAACTTTCTCTAAACAGATTACTTGATCATCATCATCATCATCATCATCATCTTCAAGGTATGGGCCTGTTGACCCGTTCCGCTCCCCGGTGCACTATATGTTGCAGGTGCAGGTCGTCTTTCCTACGACATTTTGGTCTTCCTACATTTCTTCGGCCTAGAGGCCTATAATGAAGCAGCTGTTTTGATAAACAATTATTTGACATTCTTTGTATATGTTCAAAACAATTACGTTTATTTCCGTGTACTCTCTCATTTATATTATATATTTGTAATTCATTTCTGATATCTTGACTTCTCTTTTGATATCTTAAAGATACACCTGCAACTGATCTGAGAAATCTCATTTCTATTGTCCGAATATTGCTTTGGGGAGTTCGAGTCTTTTTATAATTCCTCGTAGCAGGTAACCGGACTGCTGCCGAGTAGTCCAATGGTGGGGCTGCCACCTCAAAGCATTTGAACATGTTTCCATCTGTAGAAACCCCAGGTGGAGGGCTGCCTCTTCCACTTGTCTCACCTTTATTGAAGCTTGTTCTTTTTGCTGATCCAACCGTTGAGGTCTTCACCTGTATCCCTGGGCAGGGGCACTCATTATACCCCGAGAGATTGGGTCCTTGACAGAACTTAGTCACTAAGATTCTTAGTGTTCACCCCCGTGACAAGAACATGCCTGTCAAGAATTACCCAGCTGTATACAGTTCCGGCTTATGCCCCCTGTACACACTGGGCCGGATTACTTGATGATTTTTTATTTTAAAAATACAATAGGAAGTAACATTAAGAGATTAAATTAAACGCCTCATACCTCTCATAATATCTAGTCTTCTAAGTAGATCAAGGTTTCAGATCCTTGGCAGATCCATCTTCAGTACCCTCTCGATGACAGATGTTATGTCGATCAGAAGAACTACTTCTTCTTCCCTCTGTTGGTGGACCGATAAACCTCTGGATCCAATCAGAATCTGCATGAATTTCGAAGTTCATAAGTTTTTATTTTTTTTTTATTTTTTTTTAATATGGATTTTTTCCCAAATTCACTTACCATCCAACACAAGTTTAAAAAAATTTTCAAAAAGTTTAACATAAGATTGGCACTGAAGAATGAATACAGCCTAAATAAGATAATTAAAACTAATAAAAATGAAAACAATTGAAGAAGAAAACAAATCAGAATTTATCAGATCAAATGCGAGGATTGTGATGCAAAATTTACATAGGAAAAACATAAAGAAATTTGAAAACAAGGGTGAAACAACATTTTAGAAATGTCAAAAATGGTGAAGTGGAAAAGTCAGCAGTAGCTGCTCATACTTGGTCTGAAAAACATCTAATTGAATCAAATGCCAGTCTAATTAAACAAATAGAAAAACAAAAGGAACTCACGGTTTGGAAAAAAATTCACATTAAAAAAAACAAGAAAGAAAAACTTATGAACTCTGAAATTCCAACGGATTCTGAATGGATCCAGAGATTTATTGGTCCACCAACAGAGGGAAGAAGAAGTAATTCTTCTGATCGACATAACATAAGTCATCAAGAGGGTACTGAAGATGAATCTACCAAGGATCCGAAACTGCGGTCTATTTAGGCGACTGAATACAAGGAGAGGTATGAAGAATTTAATGTAATTTAAATTAATCCTCATAGTGATTTCTTCCTATAAAAGTTCAGTTACATTCAGAGGTTTACTTAATTACTTGATGAATGATGACACTTACCAGCAAGTTCCAAAACCATGGTAATAGCTAATTGGCTGCAAGCTTTGTGGATTTTGTAATCTGGATCGACAAAATGCTCCATATGATATAAAGTGTCATATTGAGTGTGGTATGTTGGATATATGCTGATATTAAATATCTGGAAAAAAAAACATTCTTTATTGCACTAGGAGAAATATTTTGCTCTATGACCTATAAAAATTTACACAATTAACAAAACATTAAAAAATATAAAAATGCATGTGTATCTGAGATGTCAGTTATTTTTCGAATGTAAGGCGGGTTTTTAACCAAATTACTGGCTCAAAATTGGGGTATGCCTTATATTCACATACAAATGATAAAACTTTCGGTTCTGGTAAGTCTCCATCATTGTGCATTTGTTTTTGCAACACTGAACATATGACTAGCATGTCGGTTTCTATATTTTTCTTTTTAAACTTGATTTGAAATACATTCACTTGGTTAGTATTCTCTCCATTATAAGTAGCCTAAATAGAAACCTTACATTATGTACCCATTTCTGGCTTCTTACTAATTTTTTTCTTTCTATTATTAGCTACCATTAACCTAATTCTTATTGTTGTTCTCAGCAAGTACTTCCAACAATACACACTTGATAAAGACTCTAAAAAACTGTACAGTCAACAGAAGTCAAACACATTAAACTTGTTATGATATATGGCACATATTTTCACAATCTGATCGTATCTCTTTGCTTTTCTGTTGTATATCTCTGATTTTGAGATTAACCTTGCATTCAATTTTTTTTTAATTTCTTAACCTTGAATTTGGGGTGCACCTTACATTCGGACATATATGGTAATTAAAAATTCAGTTTAAACACTTTACAGGCCTTTTGGAACATGTTCGATCATCTCTTCAAAATGTACTGAAAACCTGATGATATTCCGAAAGGCCTAAAAAGTGTTTAAATTGGATTTGTATTTAATTGAGGACAACTGAGATCTCATGTACATATTTTAATATTTCTTAACCTTCACTTTTAGATCTAGACACCTTTCCAACAGAAAATGAGCACCTTCATCAGCCTCATTAATTGAATACTCAAATTACCATTAAGTAAAACCAATTGCAATAGAGAATTGAAATTCATAAAAAACACTGGCAGTCAAAAATGGATATAACCAACAAATAATTAAAAAAATAATATGAAAACAAAAAAGGAAATAAGAAGTAATGAATACAACTAAACCTGACAAAGAAACAAATGAAAATAAATTCAAAATGGATGACCCTCATATATACAGGAAATGAAACAATAAAACTGGCCAAAAACAATAAAAAAAATTGACAAAAATGTAAAAATAGCATACAAAACTAATAATAAATTAAACAACATTATCTATATACAAGGTTGCCCACTTAAAACTTTCACCTCTGATAGTCTGTTAAATGTTTCTGAAAAATAAAAAACAACAATCATAACAATGACATCAAGGGGGACATCAAATATGCATAATATTTTTCAAAAGTAAATAATTTTCATGATATTAAGGTCAACTTTTATTTTTTAAATGGGAACCAACTAGGTTTTGTGTTGCAAAAATAAAATGTACATTTTAAGACTGTGGAAATCCTGTATGTACATGCATACGTACCATACTGTACATGCAATGTACTGTACAAATGGTCACATAAAAATAGTGTAGGCCTATTGTACAATAAAAAATAAACACAATTAATCTCAGAAATAAAGATCAGTGTCAAAAATAAAAACAACATGCTACACAACAATACGTATCTCATATTTGCAATCAGATTCCTCAAAACAGAAACTTTACAATTCATCATAATCAAATGGTAAAGAGAAAAATTTATGCCTGAACCAGGAATTGAACCCCAAGCCTGGGTTAGCTCAATGGTTAAGAGCATCAGCACGGAAAGCTGAAGGTTTGGGGTTCGATTCCCGGTTCAGGCATAAATTTTTCTCTTTACCATTTGATTACAATAATTTAGTTGTGTACTTTAATATACTTATTTCAATCATAGTAACAGCTTTAGCTTCTTAATATTAATTTAATTTACAATTCATGTTCGAAGAGATGACCATTAGCTTCACAACACCTTTGTGCACGCACCATCACTGATCGACCAACTTCTGTCAGTGTTTCTTGTGTTGCACATGCTGCAATAATATGCTCTTTCATGTTTTCCACTGTTGTTGGAACCTGCTGGTAAACCACATTTTTCACATGTCCCCAGAGAAAAAATCTAAAAGGGGTCAGGCGATCGCACTGGAAATCTCTGAACAGGACTACCTCGTCCTATCCATCGATTTGGAAATTGTTGGTTTAGCGCATTTCTTGCCACTGTAGCATTATGAGCAGGACATTATGTGCTGATACCACATCACTTGACGCAAATTCAGTGGTAGATCTTCCATTAGTACAGGTAAGGTACATCTCAAGAATCACCTGTACTTTCGCCCATTAAGTCTCCCATCAATAAAATACAGGCCAAAGATGTGATGTCCTACAATACCACACCATACATTAACACTCCACTGACATTGATGTTGTATCTGGCGAAGCCAATGTGGGTTTTGTACTGCCCAGAAGTGCATGTTGTGTACATTTACATTTCCATGATTTGTAAAAGTGGCTTCATCGGTAAACAATATCCTACTCATGAAGTCATGTCCTTGATGCAGTACTATGAGGTAATTTACAATTTATGAATTGAGTTGATATGTTTTTTCATCTTTGACTTGGAGTTTGACCAATGAAGACAAAGGCCTTTGAAACTGGTATCATGAAAATACAGAACTTTATGAGGTGAGAAAAAAAAAATTATACTGACTCAATTTATAAATAGCAAAACAGAAGTTTGAGGGTCCAAATGCCATGAAAAAAGCATACTAAATTCATTACAGAAATCACAAAAATGTTTCCTTTTTTTTACCAATAATTTAAAATTGCCTGTATAAAGGTCTTTTTTAATATTATAAAGCCATGTAAGCTATCTTGAACAAAACTTGCAATCAAGAGAACAATTAACACAAGATCCTTCGGTGACATTGTGAATACAATATATCAATGACCATGTTTGCTATTACTATTAATTATATTCTTTTAAATCAATGCCACCAGGTTGTATTTACGATATTTCTGGTATTGTCTCCTGGCATCGCATACTTCTGAGGTTGGGGCACCTGGAAGACTGAGTTATGTTTCCCCGATGATATGGTGCTTCAGGAGAGGCCTTAAACTAAACTTAATCTAATGAGATATCGCTAGACCCATAATCTGTTATGGCAGTGAAGCTTGGACCATCAGAACTCAGGATGATCGTCATATTACAGCCACGGAGATGAAATTTCTGCGACGAACTGCAGGTTATAGCCTTCTAGACCACCAAAGAAATTCAACAATAGCCAGAGAGTTAAACATCGTATCTATATCTGAATACCTCCAAGAATATAGAAACAATTGGCTAGCCCATATTCAGCGCATGGATCGTCACAGAATACCAAAACAAATTCTTCACTACATTCCTCGAGGCAGAAGATCTGTGGGTCGACCTTTTCGGAGATGGCGGGAGACCGTAACGGGCCACTGGGCCTAATACTTGAAAGGACGATGATGATGATGATCTAATGAGATAAATTTGATAGTGATGATCATTATGGCCAGATGGTATTTGGGGACAATTTGGGCCTTAAAGTTTCCTGAAATTTGTCTCACAGGTGAGGAAAAATCCTGAAAAAATCTCACCCAGGAAACTTGTCCCTATCAGGGATCAAACCCGGGCCTGCTGCATGACAAGGCAGCACACTACCTTCAGGCCACAGCAGTGGACACTATTAATTCTTCTTCTTCTTATTCATAATTTGTACAAGTTTCACCCTGTTTATTTCCAAAATCACTCCTCGGAGGAAGACATATTGGATGTGCATCCACTGTCTATCCATTTCTTGGCTGGTCTTCCTCTTGTTCTCCCATCTATTGGTCTATCTTCTTTAGCTCTTTTTTGCAAGTTGGTTGTCTTCCATTAATTCTATACAACCTTTACAATTTTTTTTGTCTATCTATAATAAATTTGGTTATGTCTTGAATATATTTGTTCCTAATTTCTGTGTTGTGTATCTTATCAAATAATGTTTTCCCCTGAATAGTTCTTAAGATCTTCATTTCACATGTGCAAATAGGAGAGACAACTCCAAAATAAAATGGGGCAGGCTGAGCTCTGGAGCTGGGTGAAGGCAATCGGCCTATGGAGGAAATCCCGAATAATAAACCCACCATGAAAACAGACTAGCAACCCACTTCAATGTGTATCTTATACATTGCTCACAGTCCCAAGGATCAAGGCTCGGATCAAAGATGGAAACCAAAAAAAAAAAAACACTGTTAATTGTAAGATTATAAGGGCCGCATGCAAATACATTAGTCTCTACTCAAATTACTTCCAATCACTGGTGAGCTGACTTTCCGTGAGCAAGTGCAAAGATCAAATTAGTGACCCACTAACTGGTCATGCATGAAAGTCATCGTTTTCGTAATATTGGCAAGAAATTACCCAGAATTCTCAGCGATAAAACCACTTCCATTATTTTCGTCTGCTAGAGGAACACATATACGCTTGCATCCCGCAAATAATACCGTATACAACGATGCTGTGTCGCGCGATATTATGCTGATTCTCCTGTTCTTCCAGTTGAATTCTTTGGTAGACTCTATCAAATTCCTCTTACCTGCATATATCGAAAACATGATCAAAGTCTTTAAGGTCTGACATCTTGGATAAAGCCGAAAGGTACGCGGCAAGGTTTCAAATGGTTACCATCGGTTCCCATCGGGTTGCTCACGATTCGTTCTCTGCAAAGTCACCTCGCCAGGTAGCTTAGGAATTTCAACATTTATTATCGCATGAACAGATTTTTGAGTATGCAAAAACATATTTGGATGCAACTTTCTCAGCAGAGAACGACTTTTACGGTCTAATGCGTTCATGGATACGACTCTTAAATTAAAATGCTTCATACCTCACCTCATATCCAGTCTTCTAAGTAGACCGTGGTTTCAAATTCTGGCGTCTACTTAGACTGGGTGTGAGGTGAGGTATGAAGCATTTTAATGTAATCTTAAATTAAATCTCATAGTGATTTTTTTTCCTTATAAAAGTTCAACTATTAATAGTATTAACAATAGATTATATCAGTTTATTTCACAATTTCTGTTAACAGAATTATCAGCAGTAATAATATAACTATTAATATTATGTACATTACTGTATTTACATTTTTTAGTACTCTTCATACAATGACGCTATAAGAACTTTCATGTAATTTTTTATGCTAATAAATTTCTATTCTATACTGTGTTATCAAAACTTAATTCTCTTTACTAATAAATGCCATATTTTGACCTGCAACTGAATTTTACATTTTAAGAAAGATATAGCAAAAAAATCATGTCTTTACCTTTCGATTGGCACTTCTAAACCAAATGTCAACAGATGGAATCCCTACGTAGAAGGAGAATGGTGCTTCATCAGTTCCTGCACCTGGGGATGAAATTCTGTTCAGACAAGAGAATAAAAATTATCTGTAAGTTGTTTTCTATAAAGGAAATACACATTTAGCATATTTTTGAATCAATGTTTTTATTTTAAATTTAACAGTTCTCAGTGAATGACAAATTATATTTGAAGAGAACAATTTATGCCTAGACCTCAGACTAGGCAATGTTTTTGTTTTAAATTTAACATTTCTCACTGAATGATAAATTATATTCAAATTATATTGAAGTGAAAATTTTTATGTGCCTAGATTGGGGTGTAGGCGTAAGTTTTTCTCTTCAAATATAATTTGTCACTCCCTGAGAAATGTTAAATTTAAATTAAAAATATCAAGAAAAACTTTATTGGCTTTATATAGTAATGTTAAATTCCCTTTAAAAGTCTTCTAAATAAGAAGCTGTCAGATGGCATGACAAACAATGGTCCATAGCCTTTGGCAAGGGAATTGTATAAATAAGAGAAACATTCACATTTAGATTGGAGGTCTAGGTAGCTCACTTGGTAAGAGCATTAAGGTATAGAACTGGAGACTTTGGGTTCGAACCCCAGTCTAGGCATACAATTTTCTCTTCAAATATAATATTGAATACTTCACATGGAATTTTAAAGTCAAAATCTAATTACATATTAAAAGAGTCTGAAATGGACAACTTTTAATTTCTGAAGAAAAAAAAAATTAGGCAAATTAAAAATAAAGATGGCTAATGGATAATCAGAATAAATAATAAGTTAAAAAAATAATTAAGAATAGTAATATTGTCAATTTTATATAAGCAGTCTAAGTTGGTTTGGATATCTATAAAAAATGCACAAAGATAGATCTGTCAAAAAAAAAATCTCATTGGCAACTTTTAACAACTAGAGCTAAAAATAGTAAACCCAAAATTAGATAGGAGGACTTAAAGGAAATGAAAAATAATAAATTGGGCTTTGTTATGATAAGAAAAGTTGAAAACTTGGTTGAGAAGAAGTGGTTCTTCCGATCGACATAACAACAGTCGTCAAGATGTACTGAAGATGGGGCTGCTAATGCCATGAAATCGACTTCTACTTAGAAGATTGGTTATGGGGAGAGATATGAAACATTTTAATTTATCTTAAATTAAATCTCCTAGTGATATATTAATATAAAAAGTTAATTCTAATAAGAAACCCAAGAACCAAAAATAAGCTGTGGGTTTTCACCACAAATACAGGGTGTGGCAGAAATAATGACCCATTTTACACATGTTATTTTGGCATGAAGAAATACAATTACACATTATTAATGTACATTGTTCTAAAGAACACATCCTACCGCTAATTACATATGTCACTTTTTATAAATTATGTCTTTTAGGTGTCCACCATTTCTTGGCAATGCAATCTTCTGCATGAACATGCACATTCTCCATAACCTTACGAAGAGTGTCACCTGTTATGGCCTTGATTTCGGCGTGAATGTTGTTTTTCAAGTCTTCAAGAGTTGTTGGCTTGTTAGCATACACTTTGGATTTTGGAAAAAAAATCACAAGCAGATAAATTGGGCGAACGGGCTGGCCCGTTGACATTTCCAAAGCAGCTCTTACTCTTGCAATCTTGTCCGGGGTGCGAACCATATGTGGCTTACCAGGTGGCTTATTGTTTGTTGCAGATGCTGTTGCTCTGAACTGCTGGACCCATCTCGTAATCGACTCCCAAGATGGAACGTCATAATTCTGACCAATGTTAAATATTACTGGAACAAATGCTATGTCCATATGACACTGTTACCACATTTGAAAAATGTTTCTATTGCAAATCCATGGTGTTTGTTGACAAATGCTCCATACTGACTGGCAATGCTTTAAACTGCACTACGCATTGGTACCAATATCAAGTCTCTAGGAAGTCGTGTCCAATAATGGCGAGCAATTTAAAATGAGTCACTGTTTCTGCCGCACCTGGTACTTATAAATCAAAATCAGAAGCTTTATGAATTAATCATATATTTGTATGAAATTATTGTAGTGTGCTGATCACCACTCTAATACAGTGCGTGAGATGCAAGAAAGTGATTGACATTTCTACTCACAGCTGGCGTGAAGATAACAGCATTGACACTATACACTATAAAATATGTTACAAAAATAAAAGTACACTATATTAAACTTTTATAGGAATAAATCACTATGAGGTTTAATTTAAGATAAAAATCAAATGTTTCATACCTCTCTCCTCATATTAATCTTCTAAGTAGATCGCAATTCCGGGTTCATGGCGAACCCATCCTCAGTACTATTTTGCTGACTGATGTTATGCCGATTGGAAGAACCACTTCTTCTTATTCCCTATGTTGGTGGACCGATAAACCTCTGGATCAGGTCAGAATTCACGGGAATTTCAAAGTTCATAAGTTTACCTTTGTTTTTCTGAATGTGGATTTTTTCCCAAACTGTAAGTTCCTTTTGTTTATCTATTTGTTTAATTAGACTAGATTTTGATTCAATTAGATGTTTTTCGGACCAAGCATGAGCAGCTACTGCTGACTTTTCCACTTCTCCATTTTTGACATTTCTAAGATGTTCTTTCACCCTTGTTTTCAAATTTCTTTTTGTTTTTCCTATATAAATTTTGTCATAATCCCTGCATTTCATCTGATAAATTCCTGATTTGTTTTGTTCTTCAATTTTTTAAATACAGTCTTAATAGAATAATTAAATCCAATAAAAATGAAAAAAACAAGTTTCAAAAAAATGTCAAAAAATTTAACATTAAATTAGCACCAAAAAATGATTATAGTTTGAATAAATTAATCAAAACCAACAAAAATTAAAAGAATGGTAACAAATCAGGAATTCATCAAATTGAATGTAAAGATTGCAAAAAGATATACATATGTAAAACATAAAGGAATTTAAATACAAGATTGAAGGAACACCTTAGAAATGTTAAGAATGGACAAATAGAAAAATCTGAAATAGCCACACATGCTTGGTCAGAAAAACACAAAATTGAAACCAAGGTATATAAGAGAAAAATTTGCATCTAGATCGTAACTTGCCTCGGTAGCTCAGTTGGTAGAGCATTTGGCCCGGCAAGCCAAAGGTCACTGGTTCGTGTCTCGGTCTAGGCGAGAATTTTTCTTTTCAAATACAAGATAAAATTACTTAAACAGTTTGAAAAATCAAAGGAACTCACAATTTGGGAGAAAATTTACATATCCAAGAATAAGAAGAAAACTATGAATTTTGAAAAAACCCGGTGAAAATGAGGGAGATTGATTTGGAAGTTCATCGGTTAGTCAACAGAGAGTGCAGAAGTAAATTTACAAGAGAGACAACTGCAGGATGACAGTTGTGATCGTGATGCATCAATAATGTCACAAATTCAGTAACGAAACTCGAGTCTGGACAAAAATCAAGAAATATGAGGTGAATCAAAATACAACTCAAATTTATTTCTAATTACTGCTGTCTTGCTGCTTTATAATGGGACTTCCTTCCCAGCCTTGATTAAGAGATTTTCAATTAAATCCCACAGCTGATTTTTGGTATATGAGATTCTTATTAGAGGTCTTTTTTGCCAGAAAATTTTACGACATGTTTCAATATGATCTCATTATAGTTCCCTTAGAAGGAGAATAAGAAGAATTAAATACTCACAGAGACCAATCTTCGACATTATCATGTGCAGTCTTCGATCTTCGCCATTCCTTATACAGAGTAGTAACTGAATCATTGGGTGACATAACCTATCAGGAAAATGACATATTACTATCAACATGAATATGTAAGAATGAAGACATATTATTAATGTGTTCAGATCCAAATGAAAGTAACAAAGCCTGAACAACAACCAAGGTTTACAAAATTTTTTTATTGTTTCCACAATTATTAAACAATCTGGATCAGAATTTATTTTTATGACGACAAGTTTTTATAATTGGTACACAATCAATAAAAATTATCAATCTGTGGCATGGATCAGTCTTTGTTTCTGGAATTACTGACTGATTTGAAAATAGGAGATAATATAATGTTAGATTTAAACATAACTACTCCATTATTTATCCATTCCTATCAACCTGATTGTTTCAGGATGTAAAATCTTGTGTTTGGCTTAATTCAGAAGGGAAGTAAAGTCTAAAAAAAGAGGCCACTAAGTGAACTTTGTCAGCTATTTCACATCCAGCTTTGAATTTCGATGCTAATGAGTTGAGCTGTTAAGAGCATTGTTAAATAAAATACCACATGCTACTTGTACATCCCTTATGGAACCAAATATTTGTCTTAGTATCCTATTTTTTAATACTTTTAGCTTCTTTTCTTCCTCTAATGTAAGATACCTCTGGTTTCAAATCCATAGAGTACCTCAAGCAAGATTATTGCTTTATAAATTTTAAGCCGGTATTCAAGAACCAAGCTCTCTAGGCCTTGCCATCTTCATCTTCCTTAGCTGAGGCTCTCATCTTTCAATATGTTCCCAGAAACTTTTTTTAACCCTCTGCATGCCATGGGTAAAATCTCTTGTGTCAGAGATTTAAATTGCACCCGCCGATGTGATCAGCTTTGTAAGTAGTTTAAGTATATTGTCTGGCAGGTAATGGACAGAAACATCAGAGCTGATCTAATCGGCTCACGGCACCTAAAGGGTTAATAAATATTGTGTTAGCACATGATGTTGAATAGGTATGACCCACATATGTTTCAAGTCTATTGCTCCGTCTTCAGCGTTTCACAAACTTGAGTTTATGAAATGCTGAAGACAGGGCAATAGTCTTGAAACATATGTCCGACAAAACTATCATATGAGGTAAGAATGTTTAAAAAAAATACAAACCCAATTATTAAATTAAACCTCATAACATTACTTCCTAATGATTTTAAAATGACCCACATAATTAACCATGCAGAGATGGGCTTAGAGTCGCTCTTCAAAGAAAGCTTGGTTCTTGAAAAGTGGCCTTAGTCTTTAGAATCTTAGACAAAAGCTAAGAAGTCAGGAGACATTGAAACATTAAACTGAACAATCACACAAATTTCCTACATAATTAAACATTAATAAGCAAAAAAGATACAAGATACTATTTATACCAATATAATTAAAATAGAGATAAAATACATTTACAATATTTTAAACACAAAATTTAGAGGCTGTAACACTTTGAGATATGATAATTAATGGTAAAAAGAAATATCAATTAATTTAGAAGTTACAAGGAATTGAATTGAAATTAATGTTGGGAAGTAAATATTATGAGGTAATAACCATTTAAAATTTTATGATGAATTTTAAATAATAGAAGGAATTGATAATGATACATAACATATCAAAGCTATAGTCTTCAAGAAATCATTAATTATGAGGTGAGTCATGAAAATTCTAACCATTATTAATTAAAATAAACCTCATAGTGTCACTTCCTTTAAATATTAAGAAACAGAAATATATTTGCTTGAACCAGAAATCAAATTCTAGAACTTCAGCTCTACTCCCTGATGCTCTATCAGATATTCCTTCCTATCCAAGCACAATTTTACCTCTTTAACCTCTCTGTTAATCCCTTCTTTACCCCAGAGCAGTAAACCATTATTCCGAATACAATTGGGATGCTTCTACATCAAGAAGACATTACGATGTGATATAATATAGCTAAAAACTACTACTATGATCAAAATAAGTAAATTATTATACATAGATAAGCTATTTTCCCTCAGGGGTCCTCATCTAGGGGATATGTGGATGGCGACCACAAGGTGCCCAAGCTGAGCAAAACATTTCTTCCACTTGTGTTTTGTACTCTTTTAACTTTACTATCTAACCTCTCTTGGTTAACTCTTTTTTTTCGACCCCGACACTATTAGGGCATCCGAGGGCTAGGGAGTCTTTCCTTTCTTCCATTTCTTCTTTCCTTTATTTTCTTTTCTTCTCCAGAAAAGCCTGACCAGAGGCTATAAGATGGCAGCCCCATCACTGGTCTTGCCTTCCTTTGGCCAGCAACCAATCGAAGGATCTATTATTATGCTTTTAAGTCTTATACAAGAATTTCCCAGAAGCCGTCCTATGAAACGCTGGAGGGAAAATTTTCTATAGGATTGTAACAGGCCTTGGCCTAATACTTGGTAGGAAGAAGAAGAAGATAAGCTATTTTACAATTAATAGTAAATGGTAAATTCAGGCAGAAATTTTGCTCTTTACCATTTATTGTAATAGCTTAGCTGTGTATAATAATTTATTCACTTTGATTGATGATATTGTATCAAATAAATTCAATTAGTTATCTACATCTCACCTCACAATTCTGCTTTCTCACCTGGAACAAGTTTCTCAATCAATAACTGATGTTGAAATGACCGTTGGAAACATTGTACAGGGTGGACCGCTCGAATGGACCTAATTTCAATTGCTTGTTACTGGCAAACGGTTGAAGATAGAAACTTAAAACAACGTTCATAGTACAGAAAAACTCACCAAGTTTCGAATCCTGTCGGTAGATGGCACAAAGATACGTTTCTCGTTCTTAGATTTAATTGTTTGTGAAAATGGCGACTCCGCAGATGAAAGCGCAAGCTGTTTTGTGGTATGCGGAGTTTAAATCAATCATTAGAGTTCAAAGGGAGTTCCGGCGTGTGTTTAACCGTGATGCTCCAACTGCTAGAAGCATAAAGAAGTGGGGTGATACATTATTAGCTACAGGATCTGTGTTGAAGAAGCATGGTGGTGGTCGCAGAGCATCCGATGAAATGGTAGCAAATGTTCAAGCCGCATTTGAGCGAAGCCCCCGGAAGTCATTAAGAAGAGCTTCGCGGGAACTTCAAATACCAAAATCGACATTACAACGGATTGTCCACAAACGCCTCAAACTGCACGCATATAAAGTGCAGTTAGTGCAACGTCTGGAGCCGAATGACATGCCGAAACGAGTGGAATTCGCCAATACGATGCTGGACCGTCTCGGCGCTGATCCTGACTTCATGACCAAGATTTTCTTCTCGGACGAAGCCACTTTCCATTTGTCAGGCAAGGTAAACCGGCATAATGTGCGGATCTGGGGATCGGAGAATCCTCACGCTATTCAAGAGCATGTTCGTGATAGTCCGAAGATGAATGTTTGGTGCAGTTTGTCACATAATAAGGTCATTGGACCGTTTTTCTTCGCCGAGAAAACTGTTCGTGGTACCACATATCTTGACATGCTGGAGCAGTTCTTCTTTCCACAAATTGAACAACTGCAGCCTAACATCGTTTTCCAGCAAGATGGTGCTCCTCCCCACTGGTCCAATGAAGTTCGTACGACTTTGGACAACATTTTCCCTGGCCGTTGGATTGGTAGGGGAGGACCAATCGCGTGGCCCCCGAGATCTCCCGATTTAACACCACTGGATTTCTTTCTCTGGGGCTATGTCAAAGATAAAGTTTACACCACCCCAGTCAAAGACCTTCGTGATCTTCGTGAGCGCATCATAGAGGCTATTGAGAACATTCCAGAAGACATACTCCAACGTACTTGGCAAGAAATTGTTCATCGCTTTGATATCGTCACAGTGACTGCTGGGGCTCATATAGAGATGTGGTGATCTGGATATCAAAACTTGGTGAGTTTTTCTGTAATATGAACGTTGTTTTAAGTTTCTATCTTCAACCGTTTGCCAGTAACAAGCAATTGAAATTAGGTCCATTCGAGCGGTCCACCCTGTATATCCTCTCCCTCTGGTGTAGGACAGACAAACCTCAAGATCAAATCCTTCTCCTGGGAATTTCAAAATATATTATCTTGTCCAATATTCAGTATTAAATTTATCACTTCTCACCGAAAGACAAATTAGCATATTGGCCCGGATATAAGCTGTGTTTATTTTTCAAATTTCGTACATGAAAATTAAAGGTGCAGCATATTTGCACAGCCAATAAATTTTCACATGTAATAGAAACTTGAAATGTAGCACACATTGCTAATTTTCTAATTTTGAAATGGAGCAACAATGCTGTGCACTCATGTTTGGAATTGCCAGCAGTTGTATGGTATATGACGCAACAATATACCAGTCTTCATATTATGATAATCATACTCTTTTATATGATGGGACAAATTTAAACAGTTACAGTAGTATGTACCTACTATGGTAAATGTATTTTTCAGCAATGAGTGAAAAGTTGAAAGAAAAGCTTCAACAAGCTTGAAATTCGGTGTAGTTATGATGCTGGTTTCAAACTTGCAGTTATTTGTTAATACTAGGAGTATGTCTAATAGAGAAGTCAGCAAAAATTTTAGTTTGGACAAGTCTAATGTGCAGTGCTGGATCGCCTTAGAGGATAAACTGAAAAATGCCATTACAACCAGATCTTTCAGAGGACCAAAAGCTGGGAAATACTCTGAACTAGAATGTAGGGTCCTTTCCTTTGTACAAGACGAAAGGAAAGAATGGATGCCTATCTCTCGACAAGTAATCCAGGTAAATTTAACTTTTATAGGAATAAATCACTATGAGGTTTAAATTAAGATAAAATCAAATGTTTTATACCTCTGCTCATATTAATCTTCTAAGTAGATCCTCAGTACCATTTTGCCAACTAATGCTATGTTGATCGGAAGAACCACTTCTTCTTCTTCCCTCTGTTGAAAAATATCTAATTGAATCAAAAACTAGTCTAATTACACAAATAGATAAACAAAAGGAACTCACGGTTTGGGAAAAAATCCACATTCAGAAAAACAAAGAAAAACTTATGAACTTCGAAATTCTCGCGAATCTGACCTGATCCAGAGGTTTATCGGTCCACCAATAGAGGGAAGAAGAAGAAGAAGTGGTTCTTCCGATCGACATAACATCAGTTGGCAAAATGGTACTGAGGATGGGTTCGCCATGAACATGGAATCGCGATCTACTTAGAAGATTAATATGAGGAGAGGTATGAAACATTTGATTTTATCTTAATCCAGGTAAAATTGTTGGAAATAGCAAAGACCCTAAACATTCCACAGACAGAATTCCATGGGAGTATCGGTTGGTGCTGCAGGCTTATGCATAGAAGTGGCCTTGTTCTCCGATGAAGCACTTCATTAGCACAGAGACTGCTAGAGGATTTTACTGAGAAACTGATAAATTTCCAGAGGCACATCATTGAATTGCATCAGCACCACTCTTACCCATTACACCAGATCAGCAATGCCCATGAGATGCCCATATTTTGGGACATCCCGAGCAAATGACAGTTGACAATAAAGGGGCAAAAAGCACCTCATTGAGAACAAGTGAAAATGAAAAACAAAGAATCACTGTGATGTTGGCGGTTATGGCAGATGGAGGAAAGCTGCCTCCGTTCATTATTCTAAAGCATAAAACTATGCCCAAGGAGAATTTCCCTAAGGGATTAGTGATTCATTGCCAAGAGAAAGGTTGGATGACAATCAAACTAATGGTGGACTGGCAAGCTACGGTTTGGAATCGCAGACCTGGTGTGCTGTGCTCACTAAGAGGCCTATGCTAGTGTTTGCATGCTTTTAATGGTCACCTCACACCTGAAGTAAAGAAAAAAATTACTGCAGTGAAAACAGACCTAGTCATCATACACTGCAGATATGACATCAAAACTGCAAGTGTTTGATATGTGTCATAAACAAGCCTTTTAAAAACCATTTCCGGAAACAGTATTTGGATTGGCTTCTAAAAGGGTGTCATGCATTCACTCCATCTGGGAAGCCATCTGTCAGCTTTATGTGTGAGTGGATTCTCTCTTCATGGCACACAATATCATCAGACTGTATCATCAAAGGGTTCAAGAAATGCTGCTGTCTATGCTCTGGATTGCAGTGAGGATGACATATTTTGGGAGGAGGGTGATGAACATAATGGCAGCATGAAACAAACATTGGTAGTAGTGAAGGTAGCAGTGACATTAGAGAAGACTCTGATTAGTTGTACCGGGTGATTTCCCACATTATAACTGAGGGAAAATGTGTTTAAATAGTGTAAACAGTTTTGTAACTGGATAAAGTGACAGGTAAATTTCCCTACACTCAACTTTTTTTTTTTTTTTTTCTTTTCCCTCCTAAAATTAAGAGTGTGGCTTATATTCGGGCCAATAAGGTAAATTTGAAGAGAAAATTTGTGCTTAGACTGGGGTTTGAACCCAGGACATTTGGCTTTATATGCCAATGCTCTCCGTCTGAGCTATTCTAAGTACTCCAATCTAATGCAAATTTTTCTCTGATACATTTTTAATTCCTGAAAACCAAAGGCCTGGGTTCAAACCCCAGTCTAAGCATATATTTTTCTCTTCAAATATAATTTGTCCTTCCATGAGAAGTGTTGAATTTATAATAGAAACATCGAAAGAATATCTACTGGCTTTATATAGTAATGTTGAAATTTGCAATAAAAGTCTTCTTAAATAAGAAGCTGTCATTTGCATGATTGAGCAACAGTTTGTAGTATATGGTTCTCTCGGGAATTAAAAATGTATAAGAAAGAAATTTGCATTTAGATTGGAGAAGAAGAGCATTGGCATATAAAGCCAAAGGTCCTGGGTTCAAACCCAGTGTATATTTTTCTCTTCAAATATAATTTGCCTTCAGTGAGAATTGTTAAATTTATAATAAAAAACATAGAAAAATGTATGCCTAAATCGGAATTTGAACCCAATATCTCTCATTCTGTACACCAGCGCTCTAACAATTTAAGCTATTAGGCTTCTGATTTACTCGTAGAGTTTTCTCTACATAATATGATTCCCGCATGCCAGATTACAGCGAACTTCATTCCACTAATGCTGTTTGGTGGCTTGACAAGAAGATTTTAAATGGGAATTAACATTACATTTATAGCCTGTAAAGCTTAGATTCAATAGAGATATTGGGTTCAAATCCTGATTTAAGCATATATTTTTGTTTTCAAATTTAATATTATCTTGTCTCTGTTTTTTTAGATTTAGATCATCTTCCAAATTCTGAGTTCTCTTGATCTTTCCAGTTGTTTTATCACTTTTGATCTCTTCTTAATTCTATTATTTTTTGTCCAAACATGAATGGTTACTGCCAATATTTCTATTTTACATTTCTAAGATCAGTTTTTGGTTGAGAATTGGGGCAATGAACTTGGAAACATGTCCAAAGTAAGAGAGCAGAATGTGAAAAAATTATACCAGAATGTGAGGTGAGGTGAGGTGAGGTGTAGATAACTTATTCATTTTCTTTGATTTTTAAAATGTGATTGTTAAAGGTAAACCATAATGAAATCAAAATGCTTAGTTTCCACATTATTAAAATGTCTATTATACTTGCCTTTGTCAAAGCTCTTATTGCCATATCATACAATGATGGAGATGCACTGAGTTGCAAATCTGGGCCAGAAACACAGGTATCAGTGTTAACCAGAGCAACTCCTTGGGCTGCAATTGTAGTTCCCATCTCCTCTACCCATTCTTGTGAACCTATTATCCCATATTCCTCTGCACCCCAACTTGCAAATAAAATTGATCTTTTTGGCCTCCATCCTAAAATGTTACCAAATTCATAACAATGAATAACCACATAGTTAGTACATACTACAGTAAGTAAACTAGTTACTGACATATCAAAAACGAAAGTTTGGCTGCTGATCTCAAATCCAAAACCTTTTACAGCAAATTTTACAAGAAAAACAAAATCATAATATATATATATATATATATGGTATGATAAGAAAAATAAATGCCTGGACGAGATTCGAACCCGGATCTCTGAGGTACAGACTCAGAGATCCGGGTTCGAATCTCGTCCAGGCATTTATTTTTCTTATCATACCGGTACTATATTAAGCTTACATTGCTCAATGTTAAACATTTAATTATAACATATATATATAAAGTCCACTGCTGTGGTCTTGAGGTACTCTGCTGCCTTGTCAAGCAGCGGGCCCGGGTTAGATCCCCGGTTGGGACAGGCTCCTGGGTGAGATTTTTCGGGGTTTTTCCTCACCTGTAAGACAAATGTTGGGAAGCTTAGGGACCAACGGTCCCCAAAAATCATCCGGCCATCATCATTATCATTATCATCCTTCACCGTTGTGGAAAGCAATGGGAAGCTACTAAACCTATAATTCCCTAGTAAAGCTGCAAAGCATAAGATAAAAATGGTATGATTGCAGTATAGACCTGCTCTCGGGCAGAATTACTCTGGATGGATACATGTATAATTGTATATATGTGGGAAATAACACTATGAGGTTTATATATTCACATAGACTTTCACGGCCAGAGTTGCTATGATGATCTTGAAGAGGATTTCCGGGCTGTAGGTCTAGGTCGTGAGGTTTGTAGTTCCCCGACGTTTCACCAGAGACTGCGTCTGGCATCCTCAAGGGTTGTCTTGAGACTGGCAATTCTGTCCACTGTCTGTCCTATTTATACGTTCACCGCGATGTGTTCGTAATTTATATCTGCCTTCTGATTGGTCAGCAGATATAATGTACACTTGACTAGACCATCAAACAGCAATCTCATTGGAGCAATGGAAGTCCCTAATGCTGACCAATCAGAAGGCAGATATAACTTACGAACACATCGCGGTGAACGTATAAATAGGACAGACAGTGGACAGAATTGCCAGTCTCAAGACAACCCTTGAGGATGCCAGACGCAGTCTCTGGTGAAACGTCGGGGAACTATAAGCCTCACGACCACGGCCTACAGCCCAGAAATCCTCTTCAAGATCATCATAACTACGAGGTTTATTTTAATTATATTTGAGGCGGGGGAAACCATGACTTGAGAGAAACAGGTTATACAGAAGATGTTTGGAAAACATGAGCCCAGGATAGGGATGTATGGAGAGCTTATGACCACAGTGGCCATGAACCTATGGGTTCGATAGTGCCAGTGAGTGAGTTGGATGGGAAACGGGTTAAATTTCTTTAATTTCACTTACATCTGAGTTTGAAAAAATTCCAAACCTTCTTTATTTCTTTCACAATACTTCGCAGTATAAACACAATTTTCTGCTATAAGAGGTCTACATATACACAAATTATCTCCTAGTCTCTTCTTCACACTCACATACATCTTCAACATTTTCTTCACTATTTACTCTTCAGACAACACCTTCACAGGTGTACTATTCAGATATGACTGACTCTCAACAGACTCACATTCCTCTTATATGTAGGAATCAGAATTATCTGGAAGTCAGTCTTGATCTCTCTCAAATGGAAACCTCAAAAAGCCATTCTTTTTAGAAAGAAATGTATCTGTGAAAGACCTTTCTAGAATACATGTCTGGAGAAGTTGTTTGTGAATTACACACAACCTGAACCAGAAATCCTATTACCTTATAAAGCAAAATCTGAGTCCTGGGACAATAATTTGAGCAGTGGATGAATATGTTTATGTTAAGAGAGGGTCTACTTTTAGATAGACAATAATTTATTAGAAGGTAAAATTATAAAGCTGGTGTTGAATCTGAGATCTTACTACTTACTTATTTATTGGCTTTACTGTCCTTCGAGTCTAGCCACAACCTCTTCTTTGTTAGCAGTTCACGAATAAAAAAAGAAAAAAAACTTAACAATTCAGCCATTCAATCAATTGCTGCATCAGCCCTAGTGACACATATAATCATGTTCAATTAATACCGCCTATACTTAAAAAATTACTATTACTTACTTACTTACTTACTCAATGCCACTATCGAACCCGTAGGTTCATGGCTGCACAGACATAAGCTCTCCATACATCCCTATCCTGAGCTAATGCTTTCCAATCATCCCCTGTATAATCTACTTCCCTCAAATCACAGTTAATGTTATTCTCCCATCTCATTCTTGGTCTACCCAACTGGACGTTTTCCCTCTGGCTTTCCTACAAGAAGCTTCCATGTAAGTCTTCCATTCCCCATACGTGCAACATGTCCTGCCCATCCCAGTCTACGAGACTTAACTCTTCTTATTATATCTGGCTCCCTATAAAGACCTTATAGTTCACTGTTATGTAGTCTTCTCCATTCACCTGTCTGTTCATCTCTCTTTGGTCCAAAAATTTTTCTAAGTACTTTATTCTCAAATACCTGTAATGTCCTTTCCTCCCTTAAAGTCAGAGTCCATGTTACGCACCCATATAATATAACTGGTAGGATAATAGTTTTGTATATTTTCAGTTTAACGTTTTTTGAAAGGAGTTGGGACATCAAGAGTCTCTGCAATGCATAATAGCACGCATTTCCAGAATTAAGCCTATGTTTAATTTCTTTGTGCATCTCATTCCTATTTGTGATTATTGTTCCTAGGTATTTGAATTCAGCCACTTCCTCAAAATTTCCCTCATTTGTCATTAGCTGTCCATTTCCATTATACTCGTATAAGTATTTTTACATGTGACCATATATTTAGTTTTATTGATATTTACTTCCAGTCCTAATTTCTTAATGTTACTCAATGGTGTGTGCGTGTTGTCCTTTAGTATCTCCTCGCTATCGGCCAATAGTACTACATCATCAGCATAAACTAACAGCTTATTAATACCATTCAGTTGTAAGCCTTCCTCATTCTCTAAAGATTTAATGGCATGCTCTAGTACAAAATTAAATAGTAGAGGAGATAGTGCATCTCCTTGCTTCAACCCATTCTGGATTTCAAAAGTGTCTGAAAACTGTTTGCCTACACGCACCCTACTCTTTGTGCCATTTAGACACATTCGTATAAGTCTAACTAACTTTTTAGGCATTCCGAACTCCAGCAGGATACTATATAACTTCTCCCTCTTAATTGAATCATATGCTTTTTTGAAGTCTACATATAGCTGATGTACAGTACCATTTAAAAAAATTACTATTATAGTAATTTATATAAATAAAAAAGTTTTCTAAAATGAATATCTGAATGAACATGCTTGCTTGTGAGATATTTATTTACTCTATAAAATTATATCAATAACATTGTTTAAAGAATAGTATAATAATAAAAAAAGGAGAATAAATTTTTATGGTCACCTTCTCAGAATGAAATCTAACAGATTAACCAAACAAATCTTTGATTTTTTCTGTAACCACAAAACAAAACCCAACTGGTTTAAAGAAACTGAAAAAGGCCTAATACAATTAAAGATTACAGAAAATTCACTAATCGATCGAACAGCTACATGAATTATTCAAGATGAAAACATAAGGTTCCAAGATAAATCTAAACAAAAATCCAAACCTATTATCACAGAAGAAGAGAGGAAAAGAAGATAAAAAGTAATGAAAAAAATACTGGGTACTAAGAATACAGTCCACCGCTGTGGTCTTGAGGTAGCATGCTGCCTTGTCATGCAGCAGGCCTGGATTCGATCCCCAGTCGGGGCAGTTTTTCTGGGTGAGCTTTATATTGGGGCTTTTCCTCACCTGTTAGACAAATGTCAGGAAACCTTTAAGGCCCAAATGGTCCCCGAAATCATATGGCCATCATCATCATCATCATCATTCTTATCATTATCATCATCACCATCATCCTTCACTGGTGTGGAAAGCAACGGGAAGCTACCATACCTACAATTCCCTAGTAAAGCATGAAAATGCTATGATTGCAGTGAAGGACCTGCCTTCGGGCAGAATTACTATGGATGGATGGAAGAACACACAGAGAAATGATTGATCCAACATACCCCAAAGAGTGTGAAAAAAAATAATAACAGTATTGCTTATACTCATAACAACTAAAACAACAACAACACTAATAATAATAATAAAATAATAATAATAATAATATTTTTTTATATTCAATGCCACCAGGTCATTATGACATTTTTGGTAATCTCTCTTGGCATCAGCATTACTGTAACCCACTTCTGAGGTTCAGGCATCTGGAAGGCAGAGCTGCCCCAATGATGTATGATAGGTGATGATGATTATAATGATGCACCAGGAGAGGCTAAACTGAATCTGATGAAGTGAATGTGACAATATGATATGACGGGGACTGTTTGGGCTTAAAACAGCCTGGCATTTGTCTGACAAATGAGGTAAAATCCTGATAAAAACTTCACCCAGGAAACTTGTCCTGTCTGAGGATCGAACTCGGGCCTGCTGCATGACAAGGTAGCATGCTACCTCGAGACCACAGCAGTGGACATAATAATAATATTAATAATAACAACGACAACAGTTGATAGGAAGTAATGCTGTGAGGCTAAAATATAGAATTCTATTTTTAAAAATGTATATTTTGTTTGGATTTGAAGTAAAAAGTGAATTTCTTGATACACCATTACGCACAGAGTAAAAAAAAAACATACAGTTTATATCCTATGGGGTTATTTTATATGGCCACAGTTTATATGGGGTTATTTTATATGGCCAGCATAATGAGCTCTCAGATTTTAATAGTTCTTGAGAACAGTATTATATTTTAATATTCCTAAAGTAAAAACTAATGCAAATTTAAGATCATGTACCTTGTTGTTTGTGATTTCCAAGGATTCGAACTGTTTCTAAAAGTTGTGCTGTACCACTAGATGGATCAGATGCTCCAAATCCCCAGGCATCCCGATGGTTTCCCACAATAACATACCTGTCTGTGGAAAATAAATAAGAAACAGAACATATTTGTAAAGGACAAAACATTGTAAAATTTATAAAATCATTTGGACTGATTTTGCTAGGACAAGTATATAGAACAAAAATAGAATACCAGGAAATATGTTAAATAGTGAGATGTCTGGAAGCAAATGAAGAAATAGGACAAGGAAAATGTGACTATAAGAATTAGAGAATGACCTTGTTAGAATGAAAGTTAGGGAGTGGAAAAAGGAATGTCATAAAGAGAGATGAATGAAGGAAGCTAAAGTTCAACCTTGGCTGCAGAACTGAGAAAGAAGAAGAAGAAAAAACATTCATATCTGTGAGCCAAAGATAAAATTATTTGACTCCTGCTTGTCATACTCACATATTGTCACCATATAAATCCCTTAAATCAAACTTTACTTATACCAAACAGCTGTGGACTACTTTCCTTTAAAAGAGAGGAAAAAATTGTCACAATTAAATAACCAAAAAGAGTGCCTGATTTATTTGAAAATACAATAGGAAGTAACATTATGAGGTTTTACTTAATAATAAGTTTGGTCTGTTCAATTCTTACCTCATATCGTTGTTACTGTTAGACATATGTTTCAAGGGATGTTAGTCTCATCTTCAGTAATTACTGTAACTACTGTACCTCATATTGTTGTTTCTGTTAGACATATGTTTCAAGGCATGTTATCCTCATCTTCAGTAGTTACAATAAAAACAATGATATGAGCTAAGAAGTAAACAATCCAAACTTATTATTAACAAAAAAGAGGAGGAGGATATCAAAACTAAATTGATGTAGCTAAACATACAAACATTCTGAAATGAAAAAGGGGACTCTCGTTGCAAGGATTCCACCACCAATGTAAGGAGGATGTCAGCACTAATTGATGCAACTCAACATACAAAAATTCTGAAATGGAAAAGGGGAATCTTGTTGCAAGGATTCCACTAACCAATGTAAGGAGGATGTCAGCACTAATTGATGTAGCTCAACATACAAAAATTCTGAAATGGAAAAGGGGGAATCTTGTTGCAAGGATTCCACAACCAATGTAAGGAGGATGTCAGCATTAATTGATGTAGCTAAACATGCAATCATTCTGAAATGGAAAAGAGGAATCTTGTTGCAAGGATTCCACCAACCAATGTAAGGAGGATGTGAGGACTAATTGAAGTAGCTCAACATACAAACATTCTGAAATGGACAAGGTGAATCTTCTTGCAAAGATTCCACCAACCATTGTAAGGAGGATGTCAGCACTAATTGATGTATGAGGTAAGTCGATTAAAATATGTTCTCCACTCACTATTAATGATATAACCCTCATAATGTTTACTTCCCAATATTAATTTAAATATAACTAATTGATGTAGCTCATTCTGAAATGGAAAAGGGGGAATCTTCTTTCAATGATTCCATCAACCAATGTAAGGAGGATGTCAGCACTAATTGATGCAACTCAACATACAAACATTCTGGAATGGAAAGGGGGAATCTTGTTGCAAGGATTCCACCAACCAATGTAAGGAGGATGTCAGGACTAATTGATGTAGCTCAACATACACACATTCTGAAATGGAAAAGGGGGAATCTTCTTGCAAGGATTCCACCAACCAATGTAAGGAGGATGTCAGCACTAATTGATGCAACTCAACATACAAACATTCTGGAATGGAAAGGGGGAATCTTGTTGCAAGGATTCCACCAACCAATGTAAGGAGGATGTCAGCACTAATTGATGTAGCTCATCACACAAACATTCTGAAATGGGAAAGGAGGAATCTTCTTGCAATGATTCCACCAACCAATGTAAGGAAGATGTCAGGACTAATTGATGCAGCTCGACATCCAAACATTCTGAAATGGAAAAGGGGAATCTTGTTTTAAGGATTCCACCAACCAATGTAGGAGGATGTTAAGACCAATCGATGCAGCTCAACATATAAACATTCTGAAATGGGAATCTTGTTTCAAGGATTCCTCTAACCAATGTAAGGAGGATGTCAGGACTAATTGATGTAGCTCATCACACAAACATTCTGAAATGGAAAAGGGAATCTTGTTGCAAGGATTCCACCAACCAACGTAAGGAGGATGCCAGGACTAATTGATGTAGTTCAACATACAAATATCCTGAAACAGGAATCATGTTGCAAGGATTTCACCAACCAACTTAAGGAGGATGTCAGGACTAACTGATGTAGCTCAACATACAAACATTTTGAAATGGAAATGGGGGGGGGGGATCATGTTGCATTGCTTTCAAGTAGCAGATGGAGTTATATCTCCAGCATCTGAGATCCCTGAATTGGCAGAAGAAGAAGAGAAAGACTGAGAATAAAGTAGACTGACTTCTTCAGGAAAATTGTCAGAGGCCATTAGTCCAGCAAAGTTAAGAACCATAAAACCTGGAGAATATGAGAATACAAGTGAGCTACACACCTTAGCAAATTCCCCTACCTTTCATGGATCATGTGTGGTTATATTAATTCATTCATTCAAAACATAAAATGTGTTATACTATGTTCATGGAGTAATTTGAAGCTTGCTCTAAAGAAACAAAGTCTAGTTTAACTGTTGCTATCTCTCTAATCAGGGCTAGTACTTGATTAGTTTTAGCTTGATATTGTTACCATGGCAATTGATTGAGATCGGTAGTGGGAACATAGCTGTTTAATTCCCAACCGGTGCTAGTTATGTAGTGCCACAGCAAAAGTTCTCCTGCATTCTATATCAACCCTGGTCAAATTTTAGGTCACAAAGTGTCACTGCCATTTATTTCTAATCTACCTTAGTTACCTTACCTGGTTCTATTTGTCCTCTGATTTTCCCTATAACATTTTTCACATTGTGTAGTTTCAGAGAATTGTGCACTTCAAGTTGTATATATTCAGCTAGTTCTGAAGAATAAAATCCTGGTCCAACATTCAAATTTGTGAAAACTCCACTCCACTCTACAGGCACTGGTTTTCCTCCCAATAACCTCAAATTAATAAGAAAAAATATTTTTTAAAAATTAATTTTTAATCTACATCTTGGAATGTATAATTTAAAAATAATTTTTTAATTTATTTATAATATCAGTGCTTGAGGTGGATTGAAAAAAGAACTGGGATGGTTTTCCCAATTTAATTTATAGATATCAAATTAATTTTCAATAACTAACAGATCGGACATGACATCAGTAATATAAATAAAAAAATAGTGTATTGGAGACAGGTTTGCCAATTGCCTCCGCATTGGAATAGGGTGAGATGGGAAGAAAGATAATAATACAAACCACAAACATTACTGTTCTCAACAATGTAAAATTTATTATATGCTAAGTATCATATATACCTTTTGCATTTAATTTCTTTTCTCGCTTCGGGAATAACTTCAACTCATTTTGTGACCAGTGGTTTCATATTCAATACCTTCAGAGCTTCAAGCTCATTTTGTTTTTCTAACTGCAAACTTCACATGATAAGGCAAAAGCTAGGTTGAAACCGAAGGTATAATATATGATACCTTGCATAAAACCCCCTTAAACGTTCCCTCTAAAATTTTTTGTTTCTTGAAAAATTGTTATTTTGACCCCAATAAATGCATTAAATGTGAAAATAAAATTATAATTGGCAAAATCTCAATTCAGGACCCCATAAAAACCCCTCTAAAATTTTTTGAACCCATCCAATTTTTTTTTATTTGGCTGCCTAGAAACCTATTAAGCACAAAAATGAGTATATGTCTCGTTAAACTTTTCTTCAGGATTCATGAGAGTATGTACGGTATATGAAAATGAAACTTGTACGTGCCAACATAAGTAACAAAAGGTAATTGGTAAAGTAATTCTGATATAATTATAATATGCTTGATTATATTTCATTAAGAAAAGAAAATATTTTTAAATCAACTCATCTATAAACTGTAAGTTAATAGTACAAAAAATCACAATGTTATTAATGATTATAAGAATAAACAGGATTTTTTAAGATATTTAAAAAAGAACCGGTGTGGCATACCCTACCTTAAGCACTACATGTAAGTAATATATATCTAGACAAATGAAAACAAAATGGAATATTAAATAAAATGAGGACAGGAAACGAAGTCTACTTCTCTTTTTTTCATCTGTTTAAACAAAATAAGTAATTTAAAATAATAAAACTCACAATATATAAGACCCTTAATTACTCACTAATTATACAGAGTGTATCAAAAAGGATGGCGCAAACTTACATGGTTGAAAGTACACGATAATAGAAGCAACAATGTCCCAGTAAACATGGGTCCGCAAACGAGCCATTTGCAAGATAATTACGAATGTAGAGGAAAAGCTAGATTGATGACGTTGAGAAGTTCATTATAAATTTGGGAATGAAGAACTGGAAAAGGAAAGCTGAGGACAGAGAACAATGGACAGCTGTTGTGAAGGAAGCTAAGGTTCATTCTGGACCACAGAGCTAAGAATAAGAAATATATCTATTAATGTGCATTTTCCATTTAGTTTAACATATGGACATCTCTTTTTCTTTCCCCCTTAAGTCTATATGCTAAAACTGTAGGTTCTTTTGATAATGCTATGTTCTATGAGTGACATCACTGCCTCCCATGCAGACGGTCTATGTTCTTTTCCTGGTTAGGTTGAATTCTCTAGTTGAGTTTTTCCTGGGTTCTCCTCAACTTCAAGGCTAATGTTAGGAAATTCAGACCATAAATTCCTTTTAAAAACACAGGCCTTATAATTATTATCAATCATATTATCCACAAGAAATTAACTTTAGAAAATAAAGCCATCTAGTTAACAAAAAATAGAACCATCCTTCATAGTTTCATCAAAGATTAAAAGTTAGTATTTGCATCTGACAGCTGAAATATGTCCAAATCAGTCACATCTTCTAAAATAGTGTTGCTTGGTCTTCCTAGATGATTTGTTTATCATCTTTTTTTTTTTTTGTATTTCAAATTTATATTTTTTAATTTAATGTATTTTTGTTTCAGAAAGTATTACTAAATCAATATTATGATTTAGTTCTCTAAAGAAAGAAATGAAAAATAGAAAAGCACCAGATATAGACAGTACAAATAATGAACTGCTAAAGTATGCAGGTTTATTTGCAGAAATAAGATTATTAAACTTAATAAATGAATGTTGGAAGACGTGTAAAAATATCTGGAAATTGAAAGATAGGTGAAGTCATATCCCTCTTCAAAAAAGGAAATAGATTAGATAGTAAACATTATAAAGGTATCAGCTTATTGAACTCCACTTATAAATTATATGCAAAAATAATAAATAATAGATTGAAGAAGATATCTGACACACTCTTAGAAGAACAAGCAGGGTTTAGAAAAGGAAGATCCTGTAGTGATAATGTGTTTATTATAAAGAGACTTATTGAAAAGAGAAGAGAATTTAACCTGCCAACATATTTGTTGTTCGCTGATTTTGAAAAGGCCTTTGACAGAGTAAATAGATCTAAACTATGGGAAATAACGAAAGAACGAGGATATCCACACCATCTAATAAAATCAGTTCAAGGCTTATATGAAGAAACTAAATTAGGGATAAAAACTGACAGAAAAAGGTCAGAAGAAATTTTAATAAATCAAGGAGTTAGACAAGGGTGTAATCTATCGTCCACTCTTTTTAATATATATATTGACGACATTATGAAACAATGGAAAATTATAACAGACAAAGGCCTTAGATTGAACAATAACACAAGTATTAATAACTTAATTTTCGCCGATGATTTAGTCTTACTACACCATGATGAAGATCTGTTACAACTGGCTACTTACAATCTAAATACAATATGTAGCAATTATAATTTTAAAATTTCATTAAGTAAAACAAAAGTAATGGCATTTTGTGGAAGAAACACTCTGCATGCAAAAATAATAATTAGAAACGAAATTATTGAACAAGTATCCCACTTTAAACATTTAGGATGTGATATCAGCTATGGATAAGATAAAGATATTGAACATAAAACTCATCAGTTTCAAGCTATTTGTGACACAATAAATAGAACATAGAATAATAAAGCCCATAAACAAACAAAATTAAAATTTTATAAAACAATGCCCTTTTGTATGGGAGTGAATCTTGGATTATCACTACCAAACAAGAAAGTCAAATCCAAGCAGCCAAGATGAAATTTTTAAAAAGAGTAAAAGGATGCACTAGAATGGACTAGATAAGAAACGAGGATATCTGTGAAGAACTGCAGATCTACTCCATAAAAGAAAAGATATTTAACAAGAATCACTGGAAAGAACTTGTAGAAAGATTGGAAGAAGGTAGATTATCAAATAAAATCTTACATTATTTTCCGAGAGGAAGAAGAGATGTCGGATGTCCTCGGAAGAGATGGTCTTAGATCTATTAGTGAAGACGGAACACACAACTAATGCCTAAACCAGGAAGTGAAGAAGAAGAAGAATATTCTATTTGAAACTACATCTTGATATTCGCCATTCTACAGTCCTCTATCAATTTAATCTACTATAAGGTTTCCAGGGAATCTTCCCTTGGAGGTCCTCCAAACAAACATCTTTCTTTTACCTGCAGTGAACTCTGCAGAAGACCAATTGAACACGTTCCATTAATTTTCTTTCCCAAAATTTTACCTCCAAATATTGTTTTAAGGAAATTATTGCGATGGAGTAAATGACCAAAAAAAAAAATGATATTAATCTACTATTGATTTGAAAGATTAATGACCTATCTTCTATTTTATCTAGTACTTTTTGGTTTGTTTTCTTGTCTGTCCAATTTATCTTTGCTAACCATCTCCATAATCATATGTCAGTAACTTAATGTCACTTTGTTTTTTTTCAGGAACCAACTTTCATAGGCATATAACAGCACAGTCCATATTACTCATAATTAATATCGGTTTTGTAATATTGTGTGATTCACTGGGAGTTTGTTCCAAATGAACATGTTAGTCAATAAGGATCTTTATTCTCTAAAACTGGAACGAGTTCATGAAATTTTGAGGTTCGTAGGTTCAAACTCAACTGGATCCCAATACTGCATGAACAATCATACCAAAAATTCAGGTATTGAATGGCTACCATACTCAGCATATAGCCCTGATCTTGTGCCTTCAGATTACAATCTATTTCAATCCATTTCTTGCATGAAATTTGGAAAACAATGAAGTTGTGGAAGTGAGTCTCAATGAATTATTTGCATAAAAAACCAGAGGCTGGTATCATCGTGGGATAATAAACCTCGCTGATGGCTCAAGACCATAGAATCTGATAGTCTCTATCTTGAAGATTAGTTTATTTTCTTGTCAGAAAACATTCCAAATAAAATTTTGTTTAAAAAATGACATTACTTATAAGCAGTGCTTTTTCTTCTGGAAAAAAAAGGTGCCAGTACTCACACAGAGAATGTTATTCTAGCAACTTCCACAATTTTAACATGTCCTCTGATGTATACTCAGCGTTTCTAGATCACTTGTTGCTTCTGGTATCAACTGCAGAATGATGTCCTTGGAGCAGCCATGAGTCTACATATTTGCTAGGTTTGAATTGAGTGAGAGAAGGCCCTACTATCCTGATGAATAGCAGTGCAGAAGTTGTCGTTACAAGCATAGATGACCTAGTTGAAGTAACTTTAAGATTCATTTGAGAGATACCCCTTTCATTTTTACTTGAAGATATTGCAATTGTGCGCAGAGTGTGCTTCAGATGAAGTAGTATATCTGGAAATGTATTTTCTAGAAAATATTCACGAAAACCATGAACTGCTTCTCTTTTATTTAAGCGAAATTTTCGTGCTAACTTTTTAATTTCAGCTTCACCAAAGGTAAGATGTTTCCCAGGATTTTCTGGGCAATACTTGGAATCAAAAACCTTGGTACATTAGGTAAATCAGCATCATCTCCTTCAAGCAGATCCTTTCCAACAGCTTCTTTCAGACTTTTATAAAAACCAGCTGAACTGATTGCAGGACTGTGTCTTTCATTTTTGTGGAGTTCAATCCCTTTGAACTTCATAGTCTCCTTACTTTGTAGTATGGACCAGGATTTTCAATTCTTTCCTCAAATATTTGTTCAGTATTCAGTATGTTCCTGTGTGTTTTGTACAAGTCAATATTTCTCTTTTGTAGTTGTAGACTTAGTTCCCTAAGTTTTTGGAGAGCTTCACACATAAGACCCAAATCAAGAACAAACTTGCATGACGTTATTTCCTGAAAATACCCTCATAAAGACAGTGATCTGTTTTTCTTCTTTTACTGTCTTCTTTTGCTTTTTGAAAGTGTTGGATGAGAGCTTCAAAGTCTTGCCACACTGCAGAAACGGTGTGAAAGCTAGATGCAACCCATCGAGTGCTTAATATTCTGCCAATTTTAAGAAGTTGAATTTCTAGAGTCGCTGCAGAAGTCTGTAGCATTCATAGGTGAAGCATGAAAAGTTACGTAAAGTTTGTCTACGAAACTCTTGAAGCGATTCACTCCTGCCACTCTGTTCACCGTGTCATTAACAGACAATTCAAGGTGATGGTTAGCACAATGCCAGAAAATAATATTAGGAAACTTCTCTTGCATTAGCCTCTTTACACCATTATGCACACCAAATAATGCAGCTGCACCATCACACGTCACAGACAATAAATACTCCTTCAAGTAATCTTGAGAGAGTCCTAAATCATTAAGATGACTAATAAAAGAGTTAAGAATTCCTTTAGCTGTCACATCTGACAATTCTATCAAGTCTAGGAAAAGACTCACTGGAGCAGAAAGTTCAGGTATAACTGCACGCATAATAACAATCAGTGTGGATCTGTTACTCACAGTTGTAGATTTATCAATTAGTAATGATACTTTGTTTTTGTACTGCACTATACTGTGTATTAACGTTTTTCTGATTTCATTTGCGATGTGGCTCACAATGTTAATGCACACATCTGTGGAATGAAGAATAGATCCCATGTCTATGCCATTAAGTTCCTGCAAATTTATTTCATCTTCAAAGTTGTTAAATGATTGGTTCTTCTTTGCAAATTTGTAAGCAGTTCGAAAAATGTTTTCTGTAATTCCCTTACTATGATACAAAGTTTTTAAAAAAAAACTTTCTCTAATGTTTTATTATTTGCTTCAGATGTTACTTTTTGGCATTCTTCATGCCCTGCACTCTCCTTAAGATTGTGTATTATTTTCCTCAGTGACATTAACTGTTGTTTCCGGGATTCTCCAAAATAGTCGATTTTACCATTTGCCTACTCCACTGAAATTTTAATTCCCATTCGTTTGTCAATAGCTAGATTTCCAACATCACGACACAATTTACAGCTTAACATTTTATTCTTGACATACAGTCAATTGTTTCTCTGGCAAAAGTCATTTTTCTGCAACAGTGTCCAACATTTGGGTCAGAATCTTTCTCGTCTTGACCATGTGAAGATTCAATGATTTTTGCTTCTTCAGAGTCTTTTTCGTCTTTACTATGTGCAGATTTGACAGTTTCTGCTTCTTCATGCTTCCTTTTCTTACTAATCGACATAAAGAAACTACTTACTTTATTCATTTTGAAGAATGATTACACTGATTCAAGCTAGATTGATAGTGAACAGCTACCAATCACTTTCCAACTTCCTGTTTCCGATACCAATGTATGAAACAAAAAAAGTATGATACCAACTTACGAGTTATAAAACAGGGAATTTCATTCGTGAAGATCTACTGAGAAAAATACATTTTGCTCTGAATAAATATATATTTCTTTTAAACATGGGGAAGAAGGTACCGGTATTGCGTACCACCAGAAAAAAAGCACTACTAATAAGATAGTATTTGTATAAGATTTTATAAATTATTTCTTCTTCACTATACTTAAGCTTTTATTTTTTATTAATTTCTCTTCTCATTAAATTTTCTCTTAGCTAGTGCAATTCTTTCCTTTTTTCAACTGTTGATTAGTTGTCATTGGTGATTATACTATATAGAAGCAAAATTGAATTGGTCATTGCTAAAATACCCTTTATCCAATACAGCTAATTGACAAAGTCTCTTACTGCTAGAAGGCCTTCTACTCTGGAGTAAGAGAATTTCAGTATGAAACTAAAAATGAAATGCTCAACTGTGGCTCTGTATGAAGACTGGAGGAAGGTCCTTGAAGCATAGAATGTGTATCTTTATGTAAGGGTGTTGTATCTGCAGTTAATTCATTTTTTGCAAAAAAAATGATAAAGGCCCTTTTACACAATGGTCAATTCATATTGTTCTTTGTTTAAGCAACATTGTATAACCACACCTTATATCCTTCAGGACCTAATTAGGTTCCATCCTGAGTACTTTCACGACCATTGTTATCTTGAAGAGCCATCTCCTGCTCCCCCTGTTAGGCGATTGAAGAACCTCCAAATCAAATCACTTTCCATGGGAATTTCAAAGTTAATTAATTTCTCCTTTTTGTTTTTATGAATATAGATTTTTACCAAACAGTGAGCTCGTTAGGTTTTTCTATTTGTTTTCAAATTCAGCCTTTCTTTCAATTTTATGTTTTTCTGATCATACATGGGTGGCTACTGCAGATTTTTCTTTTTCCTCATTTTTGACATTCCTGAGATGTTCTTGCACTCTGGTTTTTAAATTTCTCTTTGTTTTCCCTGTGTAGACTTTTTCACATTCCCCACATTCACATTGCTCTTCCTGCTTTTGTTACAATACACAATTTAATATTAAATTAATATTGAGAAGCTAAAGCTATTACTATGATAGAAGTAAGTAAATTAATAAACACAATTAAATTATTGTAAATCAATGGTAAAGAGAAACATTTTTGCCTGAACCGGGAATCGAACCCCGAACTTTTAGCTTTCCGTGCTAATGCTCAGACCACTGAGCTTATCCAGGCTTCATTCCCATCCAAGTAGAAGGTAAGCAGACTAAGATAAAGGAAGGATTTCTGCTTGGATGGGAATGAAGCCTGGATTAGTTCAGTGGTCTGAACATTAGCATGGAAAGCTAAAGGTTCGGGGTTTGATTCCCGGTTCAGGCAAACATTTTTCTCTTTAGCATTGATACACAATTTTAATATTTCTATAAATTTTGTGGGAGAAACAATTTGAAAGTTTCAATGTCTTTGAGTTAAAAGTATAAAATATACGCATCCATATGTATTTGTAAAATATATACAAACACCTTGAATATCCATTCAAGTACACTATCATCTGAAGAAGACTTTGGTATGGGTGGGGTGTTGTACTTGGTAGAACATTTGCCATGCTGCAATCTGTTGAAACTAGGTTTTAGTTCACTGATTCATTTAATTAATAGAAAGGAGAGAGGGAATCTAATTAATCCATTCATGCATGTCACTAATTAGGTGATGGGGCATTTGGCTACCTTCTATTTATATAACATAAATCATTTATTGTTGAGGTCTATAGTTTCCTTTATGGGCATAACAAAAAAAGTTAAAGTACTTGGGACAACAGGCTTAGAGGGTCAGTTTTCCTACCACTTGGCTTCTGACCTCACTTCTATGTATGTCAATCACAGAGGTGGATGATCATCTAGCCAATATACGTATGACATTTAGTCTGCCAGCAATTAATCACGTGGGACATTAAATAAACAATGCACATAATTTTAGTTCTCAATTGCCTTTCATTTGAAATTAGACATTCTGTAAAATTTTATTCATTTCCAATGAAATGTAATCGATAACTAAAATTATGTGCGTTACTTATTGACCTGAATAAAGTTGAGGACACGGACCTTTCAGGTGAATATTCTATAATTTTATACTTTAATTTTGAATAATACCTCAACGGAACATATCATGAATCTTATAAAAGTTTCTCAACTTGGAATCACTACTTATTGATGTTGGATGGACACTGATTCCATACAAAAGCAATTTCATGAGAAAATTTCTTCTTCCATGAGGACTAAGAGAAAAATATTATGCTTAGACCGGGGCTTGAGTCCAGGACCCTTGATTTCAAGTGCTCTACCAACTGATCTACTGGAGCAAGTACCGATCTAAACACAAATTTTCCTCTATATAAATATGCATAGCTCTGGGCCAAGGCATGATGTCTTAGATTGCTTGGCCAAGATATAGAAAAAAGTTAAGATATTACTGTCTAAAATTGTTATATTTATTTACTGTGTAAAATTGTTATATTTATTAAATTAATATTAAGAAGCTAAAGCTATTACTTTGATTGAAATAAGTAAATTAATATACACAACTGAACTATTGAAATCAACGGTAAAGAGAAAAATTTACTTACATCAAAATATACAGAGCATCTCCATATCCAATTGGCTGTGATGGAATTTTGGGTAAATCTGCCTTATCAGACAGAATTCTATAAGCACCATCTACAAAAAAAAAAGAAAGAAAGTTAGTTCAAATTTAAAAATAGAAAATTAAATTTATAAATCTGTAGTACGACCTGTCCTTATTTATATTTTGAAACAAGACCCAAAACATTCAAAACAAAATAAATGTTGGAAATACAAGAAATGATTACACTTAGGAAATTATGAAGAAAGCAAGATATGGTTGGTTAGTTGGTATCTAATGGTAGACATTGAAAACTTTATGTTTTTTATTATTAATTTAATATGTCTCACTGAAGGACAAATTATATTTGAAGAGAATAATATATGTCAGACTGGGGTTTGAAATCAGGACCTTTGAAATTGGCATAGAAAGCCAAAGGTCCTTCGTTCAAATCCAGTCTGAGCATATATTTTTCTCTATAGATATAATTGAAAACTTGCTTCATTTGTCTCCTGGAATTCCAATAAAGTGAAAACAAGATATGATAGAATCAGAAATGAATATATTCAGGAAAAATGTGAAAGTCAACCAATAAACAAACAGTTGAAATTCATCGGAGAACATTTTCTACAACTCACCTCATATATTACGTCTTTTTCATGACCTCTCATCCAGCCACATCCATCCTCAGCCATAACTCCGATTGATGAAATTTTTCAGCCGTCAGCTCTTCTATTGTCACTGACGGCCAAAGAATTTCATCAGTCAGAGTTATGGCTGAGGATGGACGAGAGGTATTCCAAAACTGCAGTATCATGAAATATGAGGTGAATTGTAAAAAATATTCTCCAATGAATTGCAATGATTGTATCTCATGATGTTTACTTCCCAACATTAATTTAATATAAACAAACAGTTGTCAAGAAGAAGTCAGGAATGGAATAACCATGTCTCAAAAAAGAGGGATAGCAAGTTATCAAGTCGAATGAGATAATATTTTAACTCGCATGAGATCCATATGAAGACAACAACAAAAATGGAAAAATCTCGCTTCCCAACAGACTGTAAGCCTAGGATCAAGAGGAGAAGAAGAAGATATCATCATCATCATCATCATAGTACATTCACGAATTTGGGCCATTTGTTGACCTGTTTCGGCCTCAAGAGAAACACCATCCAGAAGTCTTTTGAGTGGACGTCCTGGTCTTCTTCTTCCTGCAGGTTGATATCTCAACATTTGTTTGGGTATCCTGTGATCTTCCATTCGATGAACATGTTGCATCCATCAGCAGGTAGAGGTTTGAAATCCTGGCTCAGGTACAATTTTTTTTTCTCTAGTTATGTTATCCATAGACTGCATTGAAAATAGGCTAATTATATTTGTATATTTGAAACAGGTTTTAAAATTCTTAATACATTTTCTGATCAATTTCAAATCTATTCTCAATTCATTAAAGGTGGAATCATTTTTCAGATCTTATTCTATCCATAAGCTTATCTAATTAGAACTGGGTATATAGGTAAAACATAATTAACATATCAATAAATATAATAACTAAGAATAATGTATTTTATCATCATATTTAGTGATGGTGGGCCATTGCCTCTCTAAGAATATTCTTCCAGATCTTTTATTCCATGGCAACTATCCAAAAATTAAATTAATTCTTTTGTATCTTCCAGAACTGCAACAATCCGTCTACATTAGTCTTCCCATACTTACTTTTTCTCCTTAGTTATTTTTCATAATTAACTTTACTATTTCACTATTAGCTGTTCTTTGATTATGGCCTGGCAATCTCCATCTATTTTCATATCTGCGATAATTTTCAAAATTAAATAAGAAGTAAGTAAGTAATAGTTAAGAATAAATTGAAAAAAAAATGAAATTATAATTGGAGAAGAGCAGAATGGATTCAAAAAGGGTAGATCTTGTACAGATGGATTCTTCACTCTAAAACTACTATTAGAAAAGCACAAGGAATTCAATATAGAAACTCATATCGCCTTTGTTGACTTCATAAAGGCTTTTGACAAAGTAAACAGAAATATATTATTACAAATTTTAGCTGATGATAACGTTTCACAACAATATATTACTAATATCTTCAACATCTATAATGATAATGAAATCTCTGTTAAACAAAATGGCAAATTATCTTCTTGGAAAAAGATCAACACTGGAGCAAGACAGGGATGTGGACTTTCACCGGTGCTTTTCATTATATATATGAATAGAATAATAAATGAATGGAGGAAAACACAACGGGGATATATACCCATCAATAGGAACCTCAAACTTGATGCTATTCTTTTTGCAGACGATTTAGCGCTTCTGGCACTTTCCGAAAATGATTTGCAACGATCAATTTATAATTTACAAAAAAACAGCTGCCAAATTTAATATGGAAGTATCAATTAATAAAACTAAAATTATGGCATTTCATGGGAAGGACCCCATACAAAGTAAAATCTGTCTCCAGAATAAAATTTTACAGAGATTTAATCAATTTAAATATCTTGGATATTATCTCTCTATCTGGGATGAAAAGGATATCCCTGAAAAAATTACTAGTTATAATAAAAGTTTGGGAATTATTAATCAAGTTATGAAACCATCCCTTGCACAAAAAAAAAAAACCAGATTATGTTTATATAACACTTTGGCTAGACCAATGTTGACCTATGGTAGTGAAGCATGGACACTAAAAAGACAACATGAAAGCAGAATAATGGCTTGTGAAATGAGATTCATGCGCAGAACAGCGGGTTACACCAGATGGGATTGGAAAAGGAACACCGATATCTTAAAAGAATTGAAGACTACACCAATTTTGGAATACATTATACAGTACCAACTAAATTGGAAACACCATCTTGAAAGAATGAGTTCAAATCGGATCACCAAAGCTGTTTATAATTATATAGCAAGAGGACGAAGATCTCTGGGCCGTCCTATGAAACGCTGGAGGGAAAATTTTCTATAGGATCGTAACAGGCCTTGGCCTAATACTTGGAAGGAAGAAGAAAAAGAAATAAGAAGTAATACTATGAGAAAACAATATGAGTTACATACTGCTTGTGAAGCAAGAGAAAAAAAAGAAAGGTGCAATTAAAAGCCTTATCACCGTTGGACAACAACAACAACACATAAAAAAAAGGTAAAGATAAAAAATCAGGAATTTATCAAATAAAATATGGGGAATGTGAAAATATCCATAAGAAAAACTAAAAGAGATCTAAACATAAGAATAAAGTAACATCTTAGAAATGTAAAATCTTTATAGTATATAAATATCTTTAGAGGACAAGGAAGGCCTACAACTCAATGGTATTAATAAGCTGTTAGTTTAATGCTGATGATGTCGTATTATTGGCCGATAGCGAGGAGATACTAAAGGACAACACGCACACACTATTGAGTAACACTAAGAAATTAGAGCTGGAAGTAAATATCAATAAAACTAAATATATGGTCACACGTAGAAATACATTATATAATGGAAATGGACAGCTAATGACAAATGAAGGAAATTTTGAGGAAGTGGTTGAATTCAAATACCTAGGAACAATAATAACAAATAGGAATGAGATGCACAAAGAAATTAAACATAGGTTCAATTCTGGAAATGCACGATATTATGCATTGCAGAGACTTTTGATGTACTAACTCCTTTCAAAAACGTTAAACTGAAAATATATAAAACTATTTTTCTACCAATTATATTATATGGGTGCGAAACATGGACTCTTACTTTAAGGGAGGAAAGGAGATTATGAGTATTTGAGAATAAAGTACTTAAGAACATTTTTGGACCAAAGAGAGATGAACAGACAGGTGAATGGAGAAGACTACATAACAATGAATTACATGGTCTTTATAGGAAGCCAGTATAATAAGAACAGTAAGTCTTGTAGACTGTGATGGGCAGGACATGTTGCGCTTATGGGGAATGATAGACGTGCATGGAAGCTTCTTGTAGGAAAGCCAGGGGGAAAATGCCCAGTTGGTAGACATAGAATGAGGTGGGAGAATAACATTAACTATGATTTGAGGGAAGTGGATTATACAGGGAATGATTGGAAAGCATTAGCTCAGGATAGGGATGTATGGTGAGCTTATGTCCGCGTGGCCATGAACCTACGAGATTGATAGTGCCAGTGAGTAAGTAAGTAAGTAAGTAAGTATATAAAAGTGAGTGTGAGTTTATCCGTCCTTTATGGATTCAAAAAACTATATGGTTGATTTGAATGGGCGTTTCACAATCATTTAAAGAATTTTTCTGGGTCAATTAACATATATAACACATTACCGTATGTACTATAGCACTGGAGCTAAAAAAAAGTGCATCGGTGCACTAAAAAAGTCATTTTTCAGATGCTTTAATGGCTTTCGCTGCCTAAACCATAACAAATACACCAAATTAATGTATACAGAATTGAATATCTCAAAAAATTCTTCAAAAAAGTCTGTGACAGCATATATCTATCTTTTATGGACTATTTAACTCATGCCCCAAATGGGAGTCAATGACCAATCACGTTTCAATGATTTCTGTTTTACAACCAATCAGAGTCGTGTTTCACCAAATATTTATCAGTGTTATAATTACCATATTAAAGAAAGCTCCTCCTTACAATATTGCGTTCATTTGGCAATAAATAGTATGATCTGGTTGCAGTGATAAACAAAAGAAGCAGTAGAAGCGTACCTATCATTTCTCATTTGTAAACATCGCCGTTTACATTAAATATATAAATATTTTAAAATAACTATAGTTAAATAATGATTTGTGAGTAAACAGCTTAATTTTATTCGTTAAATAGTCCTAACAAATGCCACTCTTGATTTCCAAATTCTCTAGATAAATTCACGACTCACGAAGTGAGTCGTGAATTTATCGATAATTTGGAAATCACTCGTGGCATTACTTATGATAAATCATGATAACTATTTTTGTCTTTTAAGCTCATTGATGCCAAGAAGATTCCTAGGAAACAGCGGAAATCTCTATCATAAGAGGCTTACATTAATTATTCCTATTTCATTTCTTGTAGGAACTGTTGGAGGATACAATCTGCGGGACATCGCTTGGGCAATGATATAGTCCGTAAATGCTCTAGTGGCCCCAATTTTTGTTTCATCAGAATCAAACTTGGCATAAAGCAATTAATTTAAAATGTTGAGATAAGTAGATTCCAGGGCAATGCTGGGTAATCAGCTAGTGTGAAATAAAAAAAATTACTATAGCTGCACATATGTGGACCTTACATCATAGAATTGAAAATAAGTCAAAATTGCTGAAACAACTGGAAAAAACTGACAGAACTAACAATATGGAAAACAAATCTACATCCAGAAAAATAGGGACAAAATAATGAATTTTGAAAATCCTGGGAAAAAGGATTTAATTGTGGGGTTGTCTGGAAACCGTCCCGTGCCATAGCCAAGTGGTTAAGGCAAGAAGCCTTGGCACAGAGCTATGGGACTTGTGCTGGTTTGAGTCCCCATGGAGGAAGAAATTTTCTCATGGAATTTTGGCCAGTATGAGACCGGTGCCCACCCAGCATCGTGAGGCATTTCAGTAGCTACAATGAGTAGCAACTCCAGGTTGAGAAGACCAGCTATATAATGGCTGGGGGGCCCGACATGCTGACCACATGTCACCCCTAACTGGCTAGATGATCGTCTACCTCTATGATTAACATCTGGCTGGTGGCCAAGGGCCTTTTAGACCTGTCTCACATGGAGTTTTTGTCTGGAAACCACCAGAGAGAGAGAATATATAAGACTTCCAATGGTTAAATTTAAATTAGCATTCAGATGCTGGTCGAGGATAGCAAAGATGTTGCTGAAACATGTTCTAGGAGAGAAAACAAAATATGAGGAGAGATAATTATTACAATTACTTCCTATAAATTTTGAGAATGGGGTCAAGGGGAAGGTATAAGTAGCATCTTTGTTAGAGGTGGATCCTACACTGGTCCTCACAAACCCAGGTTTAAGTGGAGGAGATATGCAAGACCTTTATCTCTGATGAAGCTATAATCAAGACCATCTGTACATGGTGAAGAATCACATCCAGCAAGAGATGGCCCTCCTTTAACTGAATACGGTGGATCTAGACATGACTGTTGATAAAAAGCCCCAACACGCTTTACACCAAGTATGAGTATTGGTAAGGGTCTAGGAGAAGAAAATCTCCAAAAATAAACCCGGGAAGAGGGCTCTTGTCAGCCGAGGAGAAGGCAACCTTCTAAGGGAAAGGGCCTCCAACAGAAAACCTCCAGTCTTCCAGGTTGGGGATTGTATGTTGGGCTGGAAATCCAATAAGTAAAATTATCTTTTTCAAAAGTCTCATATGATTAAGCCAGACGGAAAGCACTGGGCTGAACAGATGTGAAATCGGAACAGGTAAAGACCTAATCCATGAATGTTTAGGATGATGAAATGTTGAGAATGTACATAGGAGTTTGTAGGCTGTCAGGAAGATCTAACATCTGACAAAAATGTTGATATATGAAACCAAGAAAAAAACTAACATCAAGTCAAACTAATTTTTCAAAATGTTAAATAGTATTTTATAACAAACTTACTTATTGAAGGCCATGAGGGAGTAAGCGGATCTCCACTTCCTAAATACACAGATCCACGTTGTATTCCTGTTGATGGTAGGAATTCAGTATTTGGATATACTGTATATGCTTCTATACCAAGTGGGGCAACTTCTTGCGGATCAGAATAAAATATAATTCCTTTTGCCCCTTCTTCATAAGCATTTAATAACTGAAATAAACAATATTGTCAGGATTTACTTAAATCAAAATGATCTATTTCTTTACCTTACTTTGCATGGATAGAAGGTTCCAGATGCTTCTATGTACACCTGCTGGTGATTCATAGTTCTTTGTTTCTTAATAATGCAAGTCATGGTATGATTTACCATTAGAAAATATTGGTATACACAGTCCTCCCCCTTTTACTGGGAGGTATTAGTTAAGTATGAATTTTTCCTATTGGACATTACATTTTTATTACATGTGGTTCTGTTAATTCAAGACTGCCAACATAAATCACACCAATTTTGCGAAAGATCTAGAATAGGGAATTACAACGTATATAAGAGAAAAATTTGCGTCTAGATCGTAACTCGCCTCGGTAGCTCAGTTGGTAGAGCACTTGGCCCGGAAAGCCAAGGGTCCCGGGTTCGAGTCCCGGTCTAGGCGAAAATTTTTCTCTTCAAATTAAATCTAGAAGCTTGTTTGAAAGCATTTAAATACTGTTACATTTCCTGCAGACTCCAGACGAAGAGTATTTTTTAATGTGAGCAGACACGCTGCTCTTTTGTCTCCGCAATGAGGCATCGCATAATCCTTGGAATCATTTATAGAAATTATTTAACATACTTATAATTGAAACAGTGCAAAATATAAATTAATATGATTTTATAAGGATTTCCGGGAAGTTATTTTGAATAATGTGAAAGTGAAGTGATTCATGTGTTTTTTATTAAGTCTTCTTCTTCTTCTTCCTTCCAAGTATTAGGCCAAGGCCTGTTACGATCCTATAGAAAATTTTCCCTCCAGCGTTTCATAGGACGGCCCAGAGATCTTCGTCCTCCTTCCAGGAAATTCTCGTATAAGACTTGAAAGCATAATAATAGTCCCTTCAATTGGTTGCTGACCAAAAGAAGGCAAGACCAGTGATGGGGCTGACATCTTATAGCCTCTGGTCAGGCTTTTCTGGAGAAGAAAAGAAAATAAAGGAAAGAAGAAATGGAAGAAAGGAAAGACTCTGTAGCCCTCGGATGCCCTAATAGCGTCAGGGCCAAAAAAACAAGAGTTAATCAAGAGAGGTTAGATAGTAAAGTTAAAAGAGTCTGGTATAAGTAAGTGGAAGAAAGGAAGAAATACCACATCGGTTAAAAGATAAAAGTAAGGAGCAAAACACAAGTAAGTGGAAGCAATGTTTTGCTCAGCTTGGGCACCTTGTGGTCGCCATCCACATATCCCCTAGATGGGGACCCCTGAGGGCATTTTTTCTTAAATAATAAATATTAGTTATTTTATATTTTACCTATGGAATTTTTTTACTTTAATCTACAGTCCATTTGAAACCATGTGGCCTTATAAGGATTCCTGAACTGGGATCTACCACATCCAGGGTTAAATACCTTGCTTCTAGTTTCTAGGGTTACAGGTTTAAATCTGGCCAGGAAAAATAGATTTTTTTTTTAGGATTTTAAAATGCAAAGGTCAAGTCCTCTGGGAGAGACTTTAAGCCATGGATCCTATGTCTGAAGATTTTTTGGGCTAGCAAAATAATCTCAAGACTGATTTGAGAAAATTTTAATTGGCATTTCCTTTCCAAGTAATAAGCCTACTAGGTGCCTCTTTCAAACAATGAGTTATCGGTAACCAGTTGTCACTCACTGACATATGTAGGAAAATTAGCTCAGTTAAATAAGTCCTGCAAGGGAGCACCCTTGTCCACGTGGGGATGTATGGGTATAGAAAAACAGACATAATAAGAGAGAAAATGGGAACTGCAAAGGACATTGTTAAAGAGATAGAAGAAAAACAATTAAGATGGTATGGTCACACAATGAAAAGAAATAATCAATTGAATACAGAAGTCTTACGAGATTGAATCACAAATAAATATTATATTCTAATTTCTCACCTGGAACATGTTTCAATGAACATCTTTGTAATTCTGAACTAGAATTTGACCATTTCTGATTGAGTCAGTTTGTAGATGAGAATAGAGAAGATGTTCACTGAAAAATGTTCCAGACGAGAAAACATATGTGCTAAGATATATATTTTTGAATCAGTTTCTTGATAAATTATCTCATTTTTTGTCTTTGGAAACCACCAGGAAAGAGGAAAAGAAGAAGACCACAGCCTAGATGGGAAGAGGATATTAAAGGGAATATGTAGGTGAAGGGTCTTAAAGTTAAAGATTGTATTGATCAGTGGATCTGAAAAAAGAAAATATCTTTTGAGTGAGGAAACCTGTATCACCACTAGAACATTCCTGATTAATGAATGAATTATTTTATAAAGAATGTTTTTGTCAATTATAATTGGGTGCTCTGAGAAAGAAATTAAAGAATAAAATAAAGTTTGACAACACCATTTTTTAAACTAATAAACACTGGATAACACCATTAGAAGACATTGTAAAATCAGCGCAAAATATGATATGGAAATCAATATTGACAAAACAAAAGTCAAGGCACTTTGTGGAAAATACCTGGTTACAAGCAAAATTTGCATAAACAATAAATTAATAGAAAGAGTCAATGAGTTTACATACCTTAGATATAATTTAACTTTTTTAGTGAAACAGACATAACTTCTAAAATTTATAAATATAATAAAAGAATAGAAATAATTAACAAAATCATGAAGCCTTCCCTAGTACAACAACGTTCAAGAATATAAAGTAAAGTAAAGTAATCCCACTATTGGCCTCAGGAAGCCCTTGGAGAAGTAGGAGTTTAAGGCTCTCACTTTTTCTGGACAATCGGCACTTGATGTCAGCCAAGTTGTCAGCCCTGCGTGACGGCCGCCTTTACTCCCAGAACAAGCGTCTGGTACTCATTTCCGTTAGAGGCTGAGTCGACCCCAGGGGCATAGTGCCGCCAGAAGGTTTGGGTCAGTTTAAAAATCCTGACCCCACCGGGACTTGAACCCTCGACCTTCCGACTTGTAGCGCAGTTCCTTAACCACTACGCTACGGCATGCCCCTATACAAGAATATATTTATATAAAACCTTAGCCAGACCTGTATTATGTTATGGAAGTGAAGTATGGACCATGAGAAATCAGCAGAATAATGGCTAGTGAAATGAGATTTTTTTAGAGCAACACTAAGATATATTCACATGGAGCACAAAAGAAAATAAGATATCATGCAACACTCCAATTACAACCAATCTCATAATTTATAAATACCAGCTATAATGACAAACTCATATGCAACGAATGAATCGTAATAGACTTCCAAAAGTCATGCTTCAATACCATCCTCAAGGGAAGAGATCTTTGAGACGTCCTAGAAAAAGATGGACTGAGAATGCTTCACTGAAACTGTAATGGGCTCTGGGCCTTAAACTTGTTTGGAAGATGACGATGATATAAAATCAGCACCATGGTTGGAGCTAGAAGCATGTAACAGTAAGTAAAAGAGCAACATATTCTTCCCACCCATAAATTGTTATAATGTTGTATTATGGTTAATGTGCAAAATACTTATTTATTTTGAAAATTTTTAAAAGGTAACAGGTTATTTTTAAATATTAAACATCATCATTATTAAATTATTTTGAGTCTGTGAACCTCAAAATATAGTTCCTAAAATAAAACATTAATCATCATTATTCACTCGTTGTGTCCTTCTTAGAGAGGTAATTTCAAAATGTGCTTCCATAAATCCCATTTTCCTATGCTTTTCTTCTTTTTAATTCTTCCCAATATAAATATTAAAATAGGTGGTTCTGTGGCACAAACGGTTAGACATATGCCTCTCTCCGCTGGGATCTCAAGATCAGATCTCAGTTATTTCATATGCATTTTGTTGTGGATGTAATGGAGCATGGGCAGGTGTTTTCCGGGGTTTTACTCATTTTCCCCTGCCACAAATTTTATTCCACTATTTCTCCATACTCATCTCATTTATTTAATTAAATTTTGTTAGTCCACCCCGTGACGATGCATCAGGCATGGTCAGCCAGCACCCTTGTCATTCACAGACCTCTATAAATATCATCTCATTTCATTCCTTGACGCAACCCTGAATTGGACACAAATTGAGGATATTATTATAACTAACTGGCTCTATAGAATCTGTAGGTTCGTGGCCGCATGGATATAAGCTCTCCATACATCCCTATCCTGAGCTATTGTTTTCTTTTTGCTATACCTCATAGACATTGAATGCGGCCCCCACGAGTGACGCTGCAGACATCTAAATATCCAACAATGAACCCATATTGACCACAAAAAAACATGATTAAATTTAGTTTAATTTCTGTATTGTTGTCCGTTATTCTCCATTGTTGACATTGTTAACATGCACAAAACTTTTTGAGTTTCTCTTTTGATTGTTACCAATTTCATTTAGATATACTTACTTACTTACTTACTTACTCACTGGCACTATCGAATCCGTAGGTTCATGGCCACGCGGACATAAGCTCTCCATACATCCCTATCCTGAGCTAATCCTTTCCAATCATTCCCTGTATAATCTACTTCCCTCAAATCATAGTTAATGCTATTCTCCCACCTCATTCTTGGTCTACCAACTGGGCGTTTTCCCTCTGGTTTTCCTACAAGAAGCTTCCATGCGAGTCTTTCATTCCCCATACGTGCAACATGATCCTGCCCACCACAGTCTACTTACTAGACTTAACTGTTTTTCTTATATATCTGGCTTCCTATAAAGACCATGTAGTATTCATTGTTATGAAGTCGTTCTCCATTCACCTTTCTGTTCATCTCTCTTTGGTCCAAAAATTTTCGGCTAAGTACGTTATTCTCCTAATACGCTGTAATCTAAACACCCTCCTCTCCTACCCTTAAAGTAAGAGTAACCATGTTTCGCACCCCATATAATATAACTGGTATAATAATAGTTTATATATTTTCAGTTTAACATTTATTGAAATGAGTTGGGACATCAAGAGTCTCTGCAATGCATAATAACACGCATTTCCAGTATTGAACCTATGTTTAATTTCTTTGTGCATCTCATTCCTATTTGTGATTATTGTTCCTAGGTATTTGAATTCAGCCACTTCCTCAAAATTTCCCTCATTTGTCATTAGCTGTCCATTTCCATTATATAATGTATTTCTACGTGTAACCATATATTTAGTTTTATTTACATTTACTTCCAGTCCTAAGTTCTTAGTGTTACTCAATAGTGTGTGCATATTGTCCTTTAGTATCTCCTCATTATCGGCCAACAATACTACATCATCAGCATAAACTAACAGTTTATTAATACCATTCAGTTGTAAGCCTTCCTCATTCTATAAAGATTTAATGGCATGCTCTAGTACAAAATTAAATAGTAGAGGAGATAGTGCATCCTTGCTTTTGAGCCTTTGGCATGGGTTCCCTGAAGTAGTCCCTGCCCGGAGAACCGAATGGGGGACTATTTGACCTCCAGATAATTTTACCCCAGTTGAACCCATGTCCATATTTCTTGACAGTTGTATTTTTACGGTGAAAGATCGTCACTCTTTCGACCAAGGTACTTTTTTCGTCTGGCTTATCACCTTTGACCAGTCCGGCATGGGTAACCCTATCGGCAGCAATGCTACCGCCGGCATAGCTCTCAGGATCATTTAAGCACGCAAGCCACTCCATCACGACAAGGTAAAGATACCATGGAGGGTTTTATTTAGATATGATTATCCAAAGTGACGTAGTAGCAGTTTAAAGTATGATATTACATTTGTGGACATGGTGTATTATTCCCTGAGAGTAGTTAATAATAATAATAATAATAATAACAATAACAAGAATAATTAATTATTAATCGTTATCTCAGTCAAAAAATTAATTTATTAAGTCGATGTTTCAATCTCCTTGTGTGAGATCATTTTCAAGACATGGTTGTTTATAATACATAGTTACCATCACCAAGACAATTTTTTTTTACAAATTTAAATGAACAAATTAAAAATTCCAATTTATGATTAAAAATATTTTAACAATGAAGGAATCATATGATTCACACCATTCACTTAAATCTTTTTGTTTATTCAATACTTTATTTTGTTCTTTTTTTATATAGGCCATTTCTGCTATTAATCTTTTTTGGTAATTTTTTTTGTGTAAAATTTTTATGTCATCCCATTTCATTTAATGATTTTGATTAATTCTATGTTCACTGATTACTGAAAATTCTGCATCTGGTGTACTGATGTTCTTTTTATGTTCATCAATTCTTTTTCTTATAAATCTTTTTGTTTGGCCTAATATTGAATTAGCCTTTAATAGAGTCAATCACATTTGTCGAGACGTAAATTATGGTTGACTTTTATGAACCCTTCATGCTAATGGAGCCTCTATATTCTTTATTTGCCTATATAAGACTTTTCACAATCACCACACTGAATTTTGTATACAACACCTGTCAATTTATTACTATCAATTTTATCTTTGCCAGTTTTTATTAAATTTCCTTGATGTTCAACAAAGCTTTCACTTGAAATTACCTTATGTAAAAGGTAAAAGGATTGGAAAAGAAATTGAAAAACATTCAAATTTGTTGTAGCTTACAGTGTTCCTAACAAACTTGAAGGAAAGGTTTCAGCATGCAATGGTTGGCAGTTCTCAAGTTCTCTTGTAAGAAATTGTTTAAACAGTTTAGATTTTGAAATGACATATAATTAAAAATGAAACATAAATGTTATTTTATATTTTTCTTCTTCTTCTTCTTCCTTCCAAGTATTAGGCCAAGGCCTGTTACGATCCTATAGAAAATTTTCCCTCCAGTGTTTTGATCCTTCCGGGAAATTCTCGTATAAGACTTGAAAGCATAATAATAGTTCCTTCGATTGGTTGCTGGCCAAAGGAAGGCAAGACCAGTGATGGGGCTGCCATCTTATAGCCTCTGGTCAGGCTTTTCTGGAGAAGAAAATAAAATAAAGAAAGAAGAAATGGAAGAAAGGAAAGACTCCCTAGCCCTCGGATGCCCTAATAGCGTCGGGATCGAAAAAACAAGAGTTAACCAAGAGAGGTTAGATAGTAAAGTTAAAAGAGTGCAAAACACAAGTAAGTGGAAGAAATGTTTTGCTCAGCTTGGGCACCTTGTGGTCGCCATCCACATATCCCCTAGATGAGGACCCCTGAGGGGTTTTAATAAGATTATTAGTATCACTTTTCATTATATGAAAATATTAATAAAAAAAATACTTGTAACAGTATTTACCTGATTTCCTCGAAAAATTTTGCCATATTTAGCAATGCAAATGTGACCAGTAACATTAACTCCCATCCGCTTCAAAGTATCAAAGTCTTCTTTTCGTGCATAGTTGACAAAAACTGGCTTTCCTTGAACAGTACCTTAAAATTTTAAATATAAAATATATTATATAGACTCAAACAATTTCAAGTTTTTATTGCAAGAATAATATAAAAAATTATTAAACCGTGATTTCTGTTTCATACTTTATTTGCTGCAATTGACAGATAAGAGTCTCAACATAACAGCTAAAAGAATTAAAATAATTGTTAAGGCATGATCATGAAAACAGATCAATGTTATATATTGCTTCAATGGGGAGATTTTTCTGAGGATGGGTAAAATGTAGCTTGCACCTCTGATTCTAACTACTTAATATTATGAACAGTGGCATATGGTCACAGCAGATACCCTGGGTATACCAGTACAAATAAACTGCATATTATAGTATACAATTCCTATTACAAAACTATATACTTTATTTTATCTAATAAAGGTATTTAACAGCTAATATTATTAATAGGGCTCAGAAATTGAGGATCTATAAAATGCCTATAAAGGACCTAAAACCGGAAAAAGGACATAAAAGGTGTTGCAGTTGCTAATGAGTGAATGAAGACAACCTCATTGCCTTCAACCTCTGCTCAAGGTAATTCTCACAAATGACAAGTTATTAGAAAATTTGAAGTCAAAACATATCAGGTGGTCAGTAGGCTGGTGGTTAAAAATAATGTGATATTTTGTGAGGGTTCAATAGTTGCTAGCAGGAACAAAAGTATTTGGAACATGAAAATTCTTTAGAAAGTAAAACTAGGTAGAGTTTTTTAAAATAAATTGGAAATGAGATTAGACTCTGCAGATTCTTAAATTATATTAATGGTATAAATGTAATCAAAAGAAGGTAAAGTTAAAAAAAAGCTCTTAAGACCTAAAAAAGGACCAATCAATAAAAAGAAACATTGAAAAAGGACAGAAAGGATGAATAAAATCTACCATTTTCTAGCATTCAAGACCAAAAGGACCAATCAGTAAAAAAAGTTGAAAAAGGACAAAAAGGATGAATAAAATCTACCATTTTCTGGCATGCAAGACCAAAAGGACCAATCAGTTTTAAAAAAGTTGAAAAAAGGACAAAAAAGGATGAATAAAATCTACCATTTTCTAGCATTCAAGACCAAAAGGACCAATCAGCAAAAAAAAGCTGAAAAAGGACAAAAAGGATGAATAAAATCTACCATTTTCTAGCATTCAAGACCAAAAGGACCAATCAGTAAAAAAAAGCTGAAAAAGGACAAAAAGGATGAATAAAATCTACCATTTTCTGGCATGCAAAACCAAAAGGACCAATCAGTTAAAAAAAGTTGAAAAAAGGACAAAAAGGATGAATAAAATCTAACATTATCTGGCATGCAAGACCAAAAGGACCAATCAGTAAAAAAAAGTTGAAAAAGGACAAAAAGGATGAATTAAATCTACCATTTTCTGGCATGCAAGACCAAAAGGACCAATCAGTAAAAAAAGTTGAAAAAGGACAAAAAGGATGAATAAAATCTACCATTTTCTGGCATGCAAGACCAAAAGGACCAATCAGTAAAAAAAAGTTGAAAAAGGACAAAAAGGATGAATAAAATCTATCATTTTCTGGCATGCAAGACTAAAAGGACCAATCAGTAAAAAAAAGTTGAAAAAGGACAAAAAGGATGAATAAAATCTACCATGTTCTAGCATTCAAGACCAAAAGGACCAATCAGTAAAAAAAGCTGAAAAAGGACAAAAAGGATGAATAAAATCTACCATTTTCTGGCATGCAAGACCAAAAGGACCAATCAGTTTTAAAAAAGTTGAAAAAAGGACAAAAAGGATGAATAAAATCTAACATTTTCTGGCATGCAAGACCAAAAGGACCAATCAGTAAAAAAAAGTTGAAAAAGGACAAAAAGGATTAATAAAATCTACCATGCTCTAGCATTCAAGACCAAAAGGACCAATCAGTAAAAAAAAGCTGAAAAAGGACAAAAAGGATGAATAAAATCTACCATTTTCTAGCATTCAAGACCAAAAGGACCAATCAGTAAAAAAAGTTGAAAAAGGACAAAAAGGATGAATAAAATCTACCATTTTCTGGCATGCAAGACCAAAAGGACCAATCAGTAAAAAAAAGTTGAAAAAGGACAAAAAGGATGAATAAAATCTACCATTTTCTGGCATGCAAGACCAAAAGGACCAATCAGTAAAAAAAGTTGAAAAAGGACAAAAAGGATGAATAAAATCTACCATTTTCTGGCATGCAAGACCAAAAGGACCAATCAGTAAAAAAAGCTGAAAAAGGACAAAAAGGATGAATAAAATCAACCATTTTCTGGCATGCAAGACCAAAAGGACCAATCAGTAAAAAAAGTTGAAAAAGGACAAAAAGGATGAATAAAATGTACCATTTTCTGGCATGCAACACCAAAAGGACCAATCAGTAAAAAAAGTTGAAAAAGGACAAAAAGGATGAATAAAATCTACCATTTTCTGGCATGCAAGACCAAAAGGACCAATCAGTAAAAAAAAGTTGAAAAAGGACAAAAAGGATGAATAAAATCTACCATTTTCTGGCATGCATGACCAAAAGGACCAATCAGTAAAAAAAAGTTGAAAAAGGACAAAAAGGATGAATAAAAGCTACAATTTTCTGGCATGCAAGACCAAAAGGACCAATCAGTAAAAAAAAGTTGAAAAAGGACAAAAAGGATGAATAAAATCTACCATTTTTTGGTCTGCAAGGCTCAAACTGTATATATATATTACATTGTGCCTCATCATCAGACATAAAATAAAAAAAAAGATTTTAATTCAACTTCTGAGCCCTAGTCATTACACTCATTAGGGTTTAATACTGAATACAGAAGGAGGTGATTTGCATTAATTTTTTTTTTTGCTGAATATACAAGAATCCTTTTTATAAGAATATATATATATATATATATATATATATAATTTTTTTTTTCAAATGCCCCAGGTTGTCTTTCGACATTCCTGGTTTCTCTCCTGGCATGGCGTACTTGTAACTCACTTTTGAGGTTGGGGCGCCTGGAAGGCGGGATTACGTTGCCTTAATGATATGATGGGTGATGATGATGATGATAATGTTGTGCCAGGAGAGTCCCTAATCCTAAGCTTTAACCTAAGGTGAATATGAATGATGATGATTGCGATGGCCATATGATTTCGGGGACCATTTGGGCCTTAAAGTTTTCCTGACATTTGTCTTACAGGTGAGGAAAAACTCGATAAAAACCTCACCCAGAAAAACTGTCCCGACTGGGGATCGAACCCGGGCCCGCTGCGTGACAAGGCAGCACGCTACCCCGACACCACAGCAGTGGACTTTATAAGAATATTATTTTGCATAATCTTACTTGGATGTGATGTGGATTCATTTTTGAAAATAAGATTTATTTCTTTTATATTTATTTGGGTTCATGGAACTTTACCTTGCTCCATCACAATTCATGCACGAGTGTGAAAGGGCCAACAAATTTTGCTCAGGTCCCTCTTTGTTTCAATCTTGAGATTCTGTTACATGCTGTAAATCTACAACGTGGGTCCTATGACTTTATATCTCATACTAAATGTTTTATGCCTTGAAAAATTCATTGACTCCAGCTGGGTTTGAACTAGCAAACCTTGGAACTAGAGGTGAGTATGGTAACCACTATTCCAATATGTTCAGCTTGTGAATTGTAGGAAACATTCATTATTCTAAATATGTTTCTAGAAACCTATCATAATAATATCCATTTATAATGGCGTAGCCCATTGTTGGGCTATAGCCTCTCTTTTGTAAGGAGTTCTAGACCAAGTTAATTTTTAATACTAGTAAAATTCATATCAAATTCCGTTGAAGTGAAGTCATATGATGAAAGTTAAAAATTAAATTGTACCTGTTGGTAGGTGCCGTCGTCCACAACTTTGTTAAAATATTGTATGTAAAATTAACTGGAGCGCTTTCGGAAGTTATCTTCCATCTTCTGCAGGTTGAGCTTCCACTACTCGTTGTTGTGTACGGTGATGTATACTCCAACTCTTTGTAGTTGCTGCTACAAACAGTTGGAGTATACATCACCATACACAACAACAACTAGTAGCGGAAACTCAAATTGCAGCAGATGGAAGATAACTTCCGAAAGCGCTCCAGTTAATTTTATATACAATATTTTAACAAAGTTGAGGATGACAGCATGTACCAACAGGTACAATTTAATTTTTAACTTTCATCATATGTTAATTTTTAGTTACCTTATTTGCTCATAGATGTCATGTGGTCAACATACCGACCTAATGAAACATCTAACAGATAACTAAGGTATTACTAGGATGTGGATATCAGTAAATTTTGCTTAGAAGCCTCTTTTTTCAGGCATAGGGATCTTTTATGAGCCTGAAAATCTTCAGACTCGGGGTCCATGGCTTTGGCCACATGCAAATACATTAGTCTCTACTCAAATTACTTCCAATCACTGGTGAGTTGACTCACAGCGAGCAAGTGCAAAGATCGAATTAGCTACCCACAAACTGGTCATGCATAAAAGTGGTCGTTTTCGAAATATTGGCAAGAAATTGCCCAGAATTCTCAGCGATAAAATCACTTCCGTTATTTTCGTCTGCTAGAGGAACGCATTTACGCTTGCGTCCCGCAAATAATACCGTATACAATGACGTCTGCATCGCGCAATATTATGCCGATTCTCCTGTTCTTCCATTTGAATTCTTTGGTAGACTCTATCAAATTCCTCTTCTCCGTGTATACCGAAAACATGATCGAAGTCTTCAAAGTCCGACATCTTGGATAAAGCAGCAAGGTACGTGGCAAGGTTTCAAACATCGGTTACCATCGGTTCCCTTCGGGATTCTCACGATTCGTTTCTCTCGTAAGTTAACCTAGTCAGGTAGCTTACGAATTTCAACAATTATTATCGCATGAACAGATTTCTGAGTAAGCAAAATCGTATACAACTTTCTCAGCAGAGAACGCCTTTACGGTCTAATGCGTTCATAACCCTCCCAGCGGACTGGCTCCTTGGATTTTTCTATCCTAGAAAGTCCATCGACCCCGGCTGGGTTAGAACCCATGAACCTCGGAACTAGAGGCAAGGAGCATAACCACTAGTCCACTGCAGCCGATATCATGATAATATTGTATATAAAAAAATGGACATTTTAAGAAATTTCACACTCGTGCATATACAATTCAATAATTCAGCTAAAGGAAGGCAGGATACAAATATCTCTAAATGCCAATAGACTCCTTATAGGAAATTACAGATTTTGTTAAACTTCTCAAATTACCATGCATGGAAAAGCTTTAATAATGTCACATAATTAGAATGAAATATATATGTCGGCCGCGATGACTAGTGGTTATGTTCCTTGCCTCTGGTTCCGAGGGTTGCCATGGTTGATAGATGTTCTTTTAAGATGGAAAAATTCAAGGAGCAAGTTCTCCGGGAGGGACATTAACTGTGAGTTCTGAGTCAGGCTCATAAAAGATTCTTAAGCCTGAATAAAAAGGCCTCTAAGCAAAATTTACCAATCTCATCATCCTAGTAATACCTTAGTTGCCTGCTAGATGTCTCATTGTGTCAGCATGTTGATCACATACCATTCATGTCATCTGTAAGCAAATAAGCATAACTAAATTATCTTGGTGTAGTTACTCCTAACAAAGGAGAGGCTAAAGCTCAACATTGGGCTGTTAGGCATTGTATATAACCATCCATAGTAATTCTGCCCGAGGGCAGGTCTTTCACTGCAATCATAGCATTTTCATGCTATGCTTTGCAGCTTTACTAGGGAATTATAGGTGTGGTAGCTTTCCATTGCTTTCCACACCCATGAAGGATGATGATGATAATGATAAGGATGATGATAATGGCCAGATGATTTTCGGGGACTGTTGGGCCCTAAGCTTCCTGACCTCACCCAGGAGCCTGTCCCAACCGGGAATCGAACCTGGGCCTGCTGCATGACAAGGCAGCACGCTTCCTCGAGACCACCGCGGTGGACATTGTATATATATATATACTTTTTTATTATGAGCTAATTTTTTATCCCTCTTCATGGCTTTAACTCATTTGGCTCAGAAGATGAGGTACACTCGCCGGCTGTTAAATGGCCCTCAATTCAGAAGATGAGGTACACTCGCTTAACTCTGCCTGTTATATATTTGGAATATTTTGTACGTCCCTTGGCAAGGTAATCTTTCGTTAACATTTATGAATAGTAGAGGAATGTGTTTTCCCCCTTATTGTGATCTCAAGTACCATTATCTTTTGTTTGTTTTGAATGTCTGAAATTAGACAATATAATTTACGGTGATTTAAATCCAGTTTCTGGGAAAATACATTCAGCATTTAAAGCTGAAGTGAATGGGTTTAAGTATTTGTGTAGTATGAGGGAGGATGATTAAATAAAAAAGAAAATTTGCTTCATACCTGAAGGAGAATAAGCATTGAATGAAGGTAATAAGTTTTCTTGTTCTTCCTCCAAAGAGAAAGCCGAATAGATAGAATGATTTTGACCAGTCATCAGAAGAACCTAGTAAAACAGATTTTATTTAGATTAATCATAAATAAATGTAAAGATCACAGAAGTAGAAAAGCAGGACCAGTATTTTGTGAAACTGAAATTGAATATCAGCATGAATTTTATTAATTTAATGGATAAAGTACAATACATAGTTAATCTTACGTCTCTCCAGAGTTTTAAACATCAAAAGTGCAAACATAGTAAAATCAATCTAATATTGAAATTAATGTAAACAGACAAGTCATCTGTAAGCAATATTTAATACAACCAAATAGAAAAATCTCTGCCTGAGACAGGATTTGAACCCAAGATCTCTAACTATAATGCTGGTGCTCTATTATTGAGTTATTTAGGTAATTCAGGAGCAAGCACAAATTTCTCTCTTTTTAATGTCTCCTGCGTTCCCATAATAGTGAAACTTTATTTATAATACAATATGGTTGTATGAAGACATGATGGGATTTACATTAAGCTATGAGTATAAGCTAATTATGAACATAATATGGAAATTAACATACACAGACAAATCAATGTAAGCAATAGTTAACACAACTAAATAGAAAAAAATTCTTCTGAGCCAGGACTTCAACCCAATACTTCCAGCTTTATTTGTTGAAAGTTTTGGTTAAAATCGTGCACAAGCTGACGATAAAACAGAATTGTTTTGAAACATGTCCAAGAACAAATCAACATTAATATTGAGGTAAGATGATCAGGCTAAAAATAATATAATTAAAATAACCTCAAAATATCATTTCCTAAAATTAAATATTAGGTAGAAATTTTCCGTTTTATTTATATTAATAGTAAGACCATTTACATCAATGGATGCAAAATATTTACAAGTTTGGTAGGTATGTGTCAGATACTCATATGTGTACATCCTGTGCTGGACAGATGTTGAACTGTATTTCAGTTCTTGGCACACATCCGAACATCCTATAGTTAATATAAAAAATACCTTATTTCGTTGTTTAGGATCAGGTTGAGATAATAGAACATCATATGAGTATATTCTGACTTCATCCAATCCATCATTTTCCCAGCGACTTTTAATAAAAGATACCAATTCTTCATCTCTTTTCTGCACAGCAACATGTGGATGTGAAGAGAGTTCCCTGTTTAAAAAATTACAGACATACATTAGCATTAATATTGAATTTATAACAGCAGGCCTACCAAGTTCTCTCAAAAAGTTAAACTGAAAAAATATATATATTATATGGATCTGAAACATGGACTATTACTTTAAAGGAGGAGAAAAGATTATGAGTATTTGAGAAGAAACTTCTTAGGAAAATTTTTGGACCAAAGAGAGATGAACAGACAGGTGCATGGAGAAGACTAAAAAACAGTGAGCTACATAATCTTATTAGGAAAGAAGATGTAATAATAACAATTAAGTCTTGTAGATTGTGATGGGCAGGACACGTGGCACAAATGGAGACCAACAGATAGATTAGTTCTCTTTGATGATGTTTCATTGTTTCCAAGCATCCCTAAAGAAAACACTATAGAAATTTCAGATAAATAGCTTTAATTTTGAAATTTTAGTGTAGATATGTTGATGATATAATTGCTATTGCGAATCACAGTTATGTAGAGAATGATTTAAAATTATTAAACAGTCAGAGTCAAACTGTTAAGTTTACAATGGAAACTGAAATCAACAGACTAAATACCATTTTCAGATCTAAATATAATAAGAAGTGAAGAGAATAAAAAGATAGAATTTGGAATATACAAAAAGAAGATACACACAGATAGTTATATTAAATTTAACTTTTATAGGAATTAATCACTATGAGGTGTAATTTATGGTGAAATTAAATGTTTCTTACCTCTCCTCATATAAATTTTATAAGTAGATCGCGATTTCGAGACCACAACGGTCTCATCTTCAGCACTTTCTTGGTGACTGATGTTATGTCGATCGGAAGAAACTCTTCTGACCGATAAACCTCTGGATCAGGTCAAAATATCAGTTGCCAAGAAAGTGCTGAAGATGAGACCATTGTGGTCTCGAAATCGCGATCTACTTAGAAAATTTATATGAGGAGAGGTAAGAAACATTTAATTTCACCATAAGTTATATTAAAGCTTCAGGATTCTAATCACATTGCTCACAAAGAGGCTGTTTTCAATAGATTGACACTTATATTCAGTAGCAGTTCATGAGATTAGAAGTGAGTGGGACACAGTTATTGATGTCTAAGAATCAATCAAAACAATAAACAACCAAATCAAATATACATATAAATAAATAAACAATGAACACACCTGCTAAATTAATGTTTGTATATCAAATCTATTCTCCTCTCTTCAGCTGAAGCAAATTCCTCTATAGTCTGTTTATTAAAATACAAAACACGCTCACCGAAACAGAAATAGAGAAGAAGATCACAGATAAAATAAACCAGCAGTTGAAATACATGATGGAAGTCATCACGAGCGACATAAGAAAAATGATCAAGGATGAAACCAAAAGCACAAAACAGGGAAACCACGAACCGCACAACTGGGCCGAGGGAAGGAACAAGACATCTGACCGAGGTCGAGAGAATAATATACAGAGCGGCAACGAGTCCACACAAGAGGAAACACATAGAAACCGGGCGGCATTAGAAATAGAAAGAGAACCAACTGCGATCATCAACGACGAAGAACCACTCACAGAGGACGAGGACGCCTGGAGAGAAAGAAATGAGTTCGAGCTAGTGAGAAAGAGAAGGGACAGAACAATGAGGCGACCAAAAATTACCATAGGGTCAGACGAATCGCCACAGTCAACACTACAAGCGGGCGAGCGCACCGCGTGGCTGTACGTGGGGCGTCTTTCGCAACGGACAACGACTTCGAACGTTAAAGAACACCTTGAAAAGACAGGAATAGAGCCACAATATGTCACTTGCGAAGAGCTGAGGACATTAGGTACTAACAAAGCGTTCAAGGTAGGAATACCGTTCCAGTATCTCGAGAAAGTGGAAGAGGCCACATACTGGCCTAAGGGAATACTGGTGCGGCCATTTCGAGCACCAAGACGGAGGTTCTACGAAGGGGCAGACCTGGAATAGACTTAACCCAAACAGAAACAAGGAAGCAGTGAGCATTAAAACCCTACTATGGAACATAGAAGGTCTCAAAAGTACGATGAGTATAATATCGGAAGAATTTTTTGATCAATTCGATATCTGCATACTGACAGAAACAATGATGACAACAACATGGGAGGCATAGGGAGCCTACACTGTAAACGTACTAGCGAAACAGGGAGCAAGAGGGAGACCATACGGGGGTATCACATGCATGCTGAAGGCGAAGCTGGCGCCTTTCTCAATCGTACATCAGACAGACAACATATTATTGGTAGCTACTAGGCTGTGTACACTCATGGGTGTATATTTCCAACCGGACATGACTGCCAGCGACATAATAGGATAAATTTCAACTGCACTGGCAAAGACAACATCAAAAGAGCCACTGATACTAGCAGGGGACCTAAATTGCCGGACAGACAAGCTATCCCTAAAAACTACACAAGTAATGGAATATCTAGAACAAGAAGGGCTAACCATCGTGAACGATAGGAATCAGATAACCTACCTGTGCCCGAACGGAGCAAGCGCCATTGATCTAGTCTTCACAAACCTGAAGGATATTACAATCAAATCACAAGAAGTCAGGGATGAACCACTGAAGAAACACCTACAAGTTATAACCACATGTGAATTGCAAAAGAAGAAGACGAACTCAACCAAGCCACAGCAGAGAGTATCTAGGAAAATAAACACAGAACTCATAAGCCAACAAAGCATCAACGAGATACAATTGCAAATCGTAGAGGGAAAATTAGACGAGACAACACGCCAGATAGGAAGGATAGTAAGTCAAGCAGCAGAACCGCTAATAAACAGACCAAGAAAGGCGAAGAGATGTTTCAACGAAACTTGTTATAAAGCCCGCAGACTGGCCCTAGGAACGCTGCATACAGCACGGAAAACCTACAAGTATATCACATCAACAGAAAAAAAATACAAACAAATAATCAAATCGACAAAGAAAATTTTTCAAAAGGAAATAGAAAAGAAACTAGTAGAAGAGGCAGAAGCCAACCCATACAAGGCACTCCAACCTATAAAGCCTAAATACCCAAGAAATATATCGATGGAAACATGGGAAGCTCACCTAACGAAAGTTCTACAAAACAAGGAGACCCGCCCCACACCAAGGCCAACAAACGACATCCTAGAAGACCCAGAGCTTTTCACAGAAGTTGAGGTGATATCAGCCATAAAGGCATCGAAGAATAACAAGACATGCGGCCCCGATCTTATATTCAATGAGCACCTGAAATACTCCATCGAAAAATTAGGAAAATGCATAACGACTCTATTCAACGCTTGCCTACGCCAGGGCACTATACCAGAATCGTGGAGAAAGGCGACAGTAAAAAATGCTGTACAAAGGGAAGGGAGACAGCGGCGACCCGAACTCGTATAGAGGAATTGCCCTGGAGTCAGTAGTACTAAAGCTACTCAACAGACTACTATGTGACCGCATCACAAATGCAGTAGAATCGCAAATACCAGAAGAACAACTCGGCTTCCGGAAGGGAAGATCAGCTATACAGGCGATCGGTTGCTTGCAAAGAGATATAGAGGAAGCCCTGATGAGACCGGGTGGAAAATTGTATGCCGCCTTCCTGGATTATTCTAAGGCATTCGACAATGTAAACAGACAGACCTTAATCGACAAATTAGAAGACATGCTAGGAAGAAACAACCACGAATTGAAACTCGTCAGAAATCTACTAAGCAACAACTGCATCGAAATATCGGGTAACATCACCAACTCCAAAGAAATACAACAGACGAACGGCGTCCTACTAGGGGACCCACTCAGCCCATTATTGTTCACCCTGGCCACAGCTGACGTCACAAGAACAATCCCAACAAACGTAAATATCTACCTCTATGCAGACGACATGGCTCTGTCATCCACAAGTCTTGGGGACTTACAGAAAGCCTTCAACGGTGTAGCGGACTGGGCAGAAAGAAATGACCTAACCCTCAATGAATCAAAGACAGTTACAATGATCTTCAGAAAGAAAAGGAGGTAAAGAGGCACACCTAACATACAAAGGGAAAAACCTGACATCAGTTAAACAGTTCAAATACCTTGGAATAACGATGCAGACGACAGGGAACAACGTTCACAGCACATATTAAAGACAGACAGAATGCTGCAGTAAGAGCAATGAGCGACATTAGGCACCTCCGGGAGAGTGTCACTACAGACAGCATTGAAACTCTTTCAGCTGAAAATAGTCCCGGTAGCAACTTATGGACTAGAAAATATATGGACGCACCTAAGTTACCAGAATCTAGCAGACCTAGAAAAAATTAAGAGCACGCACCTGAAACGAGCTCTGGGCCTATCGAAGTTCCCACCCTCACGCCTAGCGTATGTACTGACAGGAGAGTTACCATTGGTGGAGGACTTGAGACAAACAGCTTCTACTGCAATCCACCCCCAACTATGAGAAACTACTGAAAGACATGCAAAGGAAGCGCAGAGAGATATGGGATGACTTCATTTGCACGGACGCGATGGTACACAAAGACTGGATGGAACCCCTGTATGACCTTCGACACGCTGTGACAAGACTAGCGACGCACGGTTGCCACTTCAAAAGTTGTGTATAAAGACCAAGACAATATCACCAACCGACGAAAAGAGTGTAAGTGCGAGTGGTGCGAGAAGAGCGAGAAAAAAGGTTGACAGATACAACGCCATATGGTGTGAGAGAAAAGACAATCATCCCTGACCCAACTGAGTGACAAGTGAGCAAGATAAACTATTTACTAATCATGCATATTTTGTGCTTTACACTTATTAATTAATTAATTAAAATCTGGAATGTCATGGAATGTCTCTAGGGAGAGCATAGCCAAGCGGTAAGTCTTTCAGTTCCCATTGAATTCCTTAAACAATTCTTGAATCAATTTAAGGTTGAAAAGCAACGTTTATTTTCAACTATAGCCATTGCGATGATCAACAAATTAACACATTCGGAGAAAGTGCAGAACATATTATTTTTCGAAAAGAACTACAATAAAGCAAGGGCGCCAGATGCAACACGCAAATCTTTGCAAGAGCACAACACTTATAGTTCTGTTTTGGATTGAAAGTCTGTACCCATCATTGAGTTGTTGTCGGATATTAATTTTACCCAATAGAGCTAAGCTCATTTCGTTGTCTAAATGATTTTTGGAAAGTCCATGTTTGTTAACTTTTATGGATAGATGTTTCAAGTCTGTCATTCCGGTCTTCATCTTCAGTGAATTGTCACTCCCAAACAGAACACAAGGAAAGCAAAAGAATGAATTTTTTACATGACAATCCAAAATTCACTCACATTTTTTATATAGCAACCTGTTGAAGAGTCTAGTATAAGATCTATTTTTATCACTAGTCACATGTTTTATATATATAGATCTGATCTCGGTGGTCCTAACTGCTTAGCTCTAATTCTGTCTTTCTAACATAATTGTTCACTTTGTAAATATTTTATTTTATGTATCATGAACATCGACGAAACTCACAATGAGAACTTAACACCACTGAAACATCCTCTACACATTCTCTATGTATGTTGAAGTGATGCGAAAGATTTAGGAGCTGTCTTTGGTAACATGAATTGAGTGTCAGTGGTGGCATTACTATATAAAGATCATGCACAGTCATTTGTGAGTAACTCACAAGTAAACCTTCTCTCCTTTGATACCTGTTTTCCGGAAACCCATACATTTTCTGAAAACTTATGTCACAAGTAGACAACCTATGAAATCTTAGGGGCAGAGGGACAAGCATTTAGAAGGTATAGGATCCACAAAGTATCAGTAAAGTGTTCGAAACATGACACCAAAAGTCGCTCAAATGCTAGTTTCACATATTTATATGAACTAATAATATGGTAGGAAGGTGGGGATCTCAATATAGAGGAAGAAACAATTCGTTGAAAATAAATAATATACGTTGGGAGGTTGAAAATGTGTCTTATTATTGACTTCAAACAAAATCTACTACAAGAGAAAATCAATGTGCAATTCATATAACAAACAGTGAGACGGGCAGAAAGACAGTTCACATTGGGCATATTTTACAAAATCGATAGCCTCATACTTTGTACACTCATTATGTGTCAATGACTCGAAGCAGTAATCCATTGATGCAACCCACATTCTACGTCCAAGTATTCTCCCTTATAAAAAGCATACTTAATCAAGTTCTTCAAACGAGGAGTGCTGAACTGATATAGGGAAAAGGACTGCAGGGCCAGAAAACTATCGTAATGCCAAATGTGCTCCTGTGTCTCAATAATAATTGTGTCTGTTATGTAAATGAACAAAAGATTTATAGTGCATGAAAAAAATGAATATTCAAAGGCTAGATCTTTCCAATAAAACCTTCAGGTCGAGTTCTTTTTGTAGGACTTTACCATCAGGTACTTCAGAAGCAGACAATGCATGATCTTTGTTAGAACACCATGAATCCACTAAAAGCAGAATTTTCGTCCTGTCATCAGGCATACCGTAAGACGAGCAGAAAGACATACAATAGGTTAATGCTTGACAGCAACAAACAGGACCATACAAGAAATAGAGACGTCATTACAGGAATATGTCCATCTATACACACTTTACTGACACTTTGTTGATCCTATAGCTTCTAAATGCTTGTCCCTCTGCCCCTAAGATTTCACAGGTTGTCTACTTGTGACATAAGCTTTCAGAAAATATATGGGTTATCGGAAAAAGAGAAGGTTTGCTTGTCAGTACAGAGGGTGACTTGAAGTTTGAGGGTGTGAATGGAGTGAGTAAACTAGGTTTTTTTTTTTTTTACCTGCACCGAGACAGAGTCACACTAGGCATGTAACCCAGACTTCACTTAGTTGCAAGCTAACAATCTGAGAATTATGCCAACGGCAATAAACCACAAGAACACTGTATTCATAGGGGATACTAGTCACAAAATGTCTGTGCCCAAGGTAACATAATTTTACCTTTAACTCCTAACTCCATGGCATGACAGGCCTAAAAGGCCTTTGGCCTACCAGTTTTTATCCTTAATACTATATAAAATTAAATTACCTGTGTCTAAGGTGATAATATGATAAATAAAGATTATATAAACTAGATACATTGCAAAAACATTTTAAATAATAAATCAGTAAATACATAAATTTATAAATAAGGACTGCTGCCCCAGCTTATATTAATAAACATACCCATGAGCAGAGAGAAATACGATAAAGAAAAATAATACATAGTATATTAACACAAGCAACAGAAAGCGGGTTTGAAAGAAGATACACAGTAAAATAAATAAGTTTAAAAGACAAAAATTGAACATTGAAAGTACACTTCAAAAAGAAAAAGAAGAAAATATAAAATTTAAGTAGTCTACATATATTGGGGAAGTAATTTTCTCATGGTATTTCGGCCAGTATGGGACCGGTGCCCACCCAGCATCGTGAGGCGTTTGGGTAGCTATAATAAGTAGCAGTTCCAGGTTGAGAAAACCAGCTATAACAGCTGGGGGACTCGACATGCTGACCATATGTCACCATACACTGGCTAAGATGATCATCTACCTCTATGATTGACACATGTGGAAGTGAGGCCAGCAGCCGGCTGGTGGGCTAAGGGCCTTCTAGCCTGTCACACCATGGAATTTACATATCTTCCTATGAAGCATCACAAGTTTCAAAGAATACTAATAGAGTTCAACATAAGATTTCTATAGTGTTCTGCCCTAGGGCAGGTCTTCACTACAATTATGTTAGCACTGAAAAATTACTTTAGCTTTAAAATAATAAACAAATCCCACAAAAACGAGATAATGGAAGAAGAAAATAAATCAGACATTTATCATAAGTAATGCCACGAGTGATTTCCAAATTATCAATAAATTCACGACTCACGAAGTGAGGAGTGAATTTATCTAGAGAATTTGGAAATCAAGAGTGGCATTTGTTAGGACTATTTAACGAATAAAATTAAGCTGTTTACTCACAAATCATTGTTTAACTATAGTTATTTTAAAATATGTATATATTTAATGTAAACGGCGATGTTTGAAAACAAATCAGAAATGTGAGGTTATGTTCATTCACTGCTGCTTGATCATATTATTTATTGCCAAATAAGATCGCAATATTGTAAGAGTGCACCCAAGTGGAGAAATAATGAAACACATCAAACTATATATCATAATCAACATTACGGGTTATTCATTTATTTTTTTAGTAAACAACTCAGTAAAATCAAGGAATCTTTTCATTATTTGCTATATTCAATGTATATGTTGGAGAAAAATAATGCTTTGACCTGTTCAGAACATTAAAAAGGAGGAGCTTTCTTTATCACAAAAGCAGGAGCTGATAAAGAGAAATCGATAAAGAGCGAGGTGAAACACGACTGTGATTGGTTGTAAATAAAAAATCATTGTAACGTGATTGGTCATTGACTCCCATTTGGGGCATGAGTTAAATAGTCAGATAAAATGTGGGGATTGTGATAAAATCTTCATAGGGAAAACAGAAAGAAATTTGAAAACCAGAGCGAAGCAACATCTTAGGAATGTTAAAAATGGGAAGTAGAAAAATCTGCAGTAGTTTCTCATGCTTGGTCAGAAAAGCATCAAATTGAAAGAAAGGCTAAATTAATAAAACAAATAGATGCACCTAAAGAGCTCATGGTTTGGGGAGGGGGGGAATCTACATTCAAATAAATAAAAATGAAAAATGAATGAATTTTGAAATTCCCGGGAATATGATTTGATATGAAGTTTCATCGGTCTACCAACAGATGGAGGAAGAAGCCATGAATCACCATGACAGAACAAGAATCGTGAAAATATTGTAGATGGAATAATTATTGTGAAACCAGTCTTCCCTTGTTTACTTGTGAGATTTATTCTTATTGCATTTGTACACCTAGTATTGAATGTACTTATTTAGGAACAAAATTAGACCATTCAGGCAATAAGACAGTGGAAATTAAAAATAGAATCGCCCAAATAAAACAAGCAATAAATGCTTTAAACTCTGTTTGGTGGAGCAAAAATATAAAAAAATAGAAAATTACAAATATAGCAAACCATAATTCAGAGCATTTTAACATATGGTGCTGAAGTCTGGCAAATTCCTACCAGGGAAACGAAAATAATTTTAAATACAGAAATGTATGTTTTAAGAAGATCAGCTGGAAAATCTAGAATGGATAGAATATGAAATAAAGAAATAAGGGAAATTATGGGTGTACAAGAGGAGCCGGACATCATAGACATTATAGAAAAGAAAAGATTACAGTGATATGGTCATGTCAAAGAATGCCAGAGCAAAGATTGCCTAAAATTGTTATGGAATGGATTCCGAAGAAAACTTGGCAGAAGGGGTGCAAGCAGCTATGAATATCAGAGGATTGGAGGAAGATCAGAGAGGAATGGCATTTGGTTTCCGGAAGACGGTGGCAGCTGCCATGATACTGGATGATCACTCTATGCTGGATGATGATGATGATGATGCATTTGTCAGTGACACACTTACCAAAACAATCAATGCATGCAACACACTGCCTGGTATAAGCTCTGGCATCCCTGAGGCGCCGCTTACTGTAAGAATTTATCAAATTCCTGTTCATAATATTTCTCCTCATAATTCATAGTAACTCATAAGAAAAGGTTCTGTCCATTTTGTCTCTGATATTACATTCAATGTGGGATCAGGAACAAAATGTATATCACAAATCATTTAGGATTGGATCTATATTCTAGTACACTCCAGCAACGATTATGTGCACCACTTCAACCAATGCCAACAGAACATTTGCAGACAGTAGTGTCCTCTGTTATTCAAGGAAGAACTTCACATCATCAAATAAAGAATAATTAGAATTAGAGGCCCATCCAGCAATTATTACTGTCTAAACATTAAGGTAGTGCATTAATCTAAAAATAAAATTTGTCATATCTTATTTCTAAAAAAAAGTTGACACTTGGCATGCTTGTAAGAGAATAAATTCAAAATATGCATATTATCTAAAACTTACTTAAGATTTTCTCGTAATCTCTCTGTATCAACTTTGTTGATGATGTCATCCCAAGATGGAAGAGAGCAATGGTCACTGTCCAATTCTATGTTTCCTTGATTGAATGCATAATGTGCTATCACATTACCAAGTACAATTCCAAGTAAGAGAAACAGCATACATAATAAAATCCAGAAGATTCGGTTGCATCGTCTACATCCTTCATCAGAAATCTAAAATTGAATTAAAATTAATTTAAGATTAATACGTGGACTAGTGGTTATGCTCCTTGCCTCTGGTCCCGAGGGTCGCGGGTTCAAACACGGCCGGGGTCGATGGATTTTTTAGGACGGAAAAATCCAAGGAGCAAGTCCTCCGGGAGGGACTTTAAGCCGGGGTCCCGGGTCTGAAGATTTTCAGGCTCGTAAAAAATCCTTAAGCCTGAATGAAAAGGCCTCTAAGCAAAATTTACCGAATTTTCCCGTCCTAGTACTACCTTGGTTTCCTAGATGTCAGTATGAGGCGGAACGCTGACCACGGACCACTCAAAATGACATCTATACGAAAACAAGTGTAACTAAATTAGTATGGTTCAATTTCTTCCCTGTAGGGGGAGAACGCCTAAATCTCTGTAAAGGGAAAACGTAGGCTTACAATACAATACAATACAATACAATACAATACAATACAATACATATGCTTATATAAAATGATAGTTTTTTTTCCAGTTCATATGAGAAACACAGCCTCTTACTTTAAGAGAGGAGAAAAATTATGAGTATTTGAGAATAAAATGCTTAGGAAATTTCTGAACTAAAAAGAGACGGACAAATTGGCAAATGGAGAAACTATATAATGGTGAGATAAATGATATTTGAGGAAAACCATACACAGTAAGAAAAGTTATATAGACTGTAATGTTGCATGAATCGGGAATGAAAGAGAGACATGGAAACTTCTTGCAGGAAAACCAGAGAGAAATCACCCATTAGGTAGGCTAAGAATGAGATAAAAGATTAACAATAACCATGATTTAAGAGTGGTAAATTATACAGTAAGATATGAGCCTTGAACCTTAAGGTTTCATAGCGCCAGTGAGTTAATTAAAAATTAAATTGTACCTGTTGGTAGGTGCCGTCATCCTCAACTTTGTTAAAATATTGTATATAAAATTAACTGGAGCACTTTTGGAAGTTATCTTCCATCTTCTGCAGGTTGAGTTTCCGCTACTTGTTGTTGTGTACGGTGACGTATACTCCAACTGTTTGTAGCAGCAACTGACTTGTTTTTGACGATCTCGTATAATGGGTTTGACTGGGGTGCGTTCATATTAAGAAGTGAGGTGTTGTTTGTTTCCTTTATAATTTCGAGGTCTTCAAATATATTTATCCTAGCTGGAATGTTTTCTCGGTAGATTATCGTGAGAGTGGTTTCAATTGTGTTCATTCGATGACCTGCGTTAATGAGATGTTTAGCAGGTCATCGAATGAACACAATTGAAAACACTCTCACGATAATCCACCGAAAAAAACATTCCAGCTAGGATAAATATATTTGAAGACCTCGAAATTATAAAGGAAATAAACAACACCTCACTTCATCATCATCATAGTACATTCACGAATTTAGGCCATTTGTTGACCTGTTTCGGCCTCAAGAGAAACACCATCCAGAAGTCTTTTGAGTGGACGTCCTGGTCTTCTTCTTCCTGCAGGTTGATATCTTAACATTAGTTTGGGTATTCTCTTAATGTCGTCAAAAACAAGTCAGTTGCTGCTACAAACAGTTGGAGTATACATCACCGTACACAACAACAACAAGTAGCGAAAAACTCAACCTGCAGAAGATGGAAGATGACTTCCGAAAGCGCTCCAGTTAATTTTATATACAATATTTTAACAAAGTTGAGGAGGACGGCACCTACCAACAGGTACAATTTAATTTTTAACTTTCATCATATGACTTTACCTCAACGGAATTTGATATGAATTTTACTAGTATTGAGTTAATTAATACATGAAGTGGGGAGTCAAGGCTGGCACAGGGCTCAGGATCTTCGATGATGTTAATATGTGAAGCTGTAAATCCTAAGAAAACCCCACCGTAAGATCATTGCACTGCTCTACCAACAAATGCTACTCGCATGTTCATGCTGTGTCCTCTTGACTGAGACAAACAATGTTATCTACTGAAGTCCCCTCTATAAGCCCTTAGAAGTTTGTAATGGGAATTTTACCTTGTGTATGTGTAGTTATAAATAAATAAATAAATAAATAAATAAATAAATAAATATGCGCTACAAGCCGGAACGCTGAGGATTCGAGTCCCGGTGGGATCAACATTTTAAACTAACTCAAACCTTCTGACGGCACTATGATCCTGGGATCGATTCAGCCTCTAAATGAGTACCGGACGCTTGTTCTGGGGGTAAAGGCGGCCGTAATGCAAGGGCTGACATGAAGTGCAGATTGTCCAAGAAAGTGGGAGCATTAACTTCGTACTACCCGAAGGTCCTCCTGAGATCTGTAGTGGGATCATTTTATTATATATGGACGGGATTTGAATACGGACCTCTCGATTTGTACTCGAGAATGCTATCCATTACACCACCAGGCAAATCCAATACAAACACTTATTTTTCTCCATTATTACAAGATGTAGCAAGAACTCGGTCTTCACCAGTACCTGGTAGCCACTATAACAAGTAAGCAAATTAAACAGAATATTTTTACTTTATAGCAATGAAAAATAAGTGTTTGTATTGGATTTGCCTGGTGGTGTAATGGATAGCATCCTCGTGTACAAATCGAGGTCCGGGTTCAAATCCCGTCCAAGCATTTATTTTTCTTATCAGTTTATATTAAACTTGCATTGCTCAATGTTAAAAAATTTAATTATAACATCGATAAAGCGTCACTGCTATATATCAATACTACTGTGAGTATACCTTTACATACAGTATAAACATTACATGAGTACAAGACCTTAGCTATGAATAACATATACTATATATATATATATATATATATATATACACACATTTGTACACCCATCCATCCATAGTAATTCTGCCCAAAGGGCAGGTCTTTCACTGCAATCATAGCATTTTCATGCTATGCTTTGTACCTTTACTAGGGAATTATAGGCGTGGTTGCTTCCCGTTGCTTTCCACACCGGTGAAGGATAAAATAAGGATGATGATGATGATGGTGGCCGGATGATTTTCGGGGACCGTTGGATCCTAAGCTTTCTGACATTTGTCTTACAGGTGAGGAAAAACCCCGAAAAAACCTTATCCAGGAGTCTATACCGATCGGGAATCGAACCGGACCCGCTGCGTGACAAAGCAGCATGCTACCTCGAGACCACAGCGCAGCGGTGAACTATATATGCATCGTGTCCCATTCAAACTTTCCACATTTTAATTAATCATAACTCTCAAAGTATGCGGAATTATGTAATCAGGTTGCTATTAAAAGAGAAACCCAAAGAATTTTTGTTTTCATTGTTGCAATTAATACATCTGTCGCATGTTGGACAATAATCATAGAGAAACTTCGAGTGGACAATAATGACATAAAACAAAATGGCGACTACTCAGCATCGAGCACAAACTGTTTTCTGGTATGCAGAGACAAAGTCAATAATTACAGTGCAAAGAAATTACCGGAGAGAATGTGGAGAAAATGCATCTGATGGGAAGACCATTAAGGCATGGCTTGAGAAGTTTCTGGCGACTGGAAGTGTTAAAAAAGAATCAAAAGGTGCTCGTACACGTGTTTCAGAAGAAAATATTGAAGAAATTACAGCAGGATTTCAGAGAAGTCCACAAAAATAAATTCGCCAAGCTTGCCGGCAGTTCAAAGTGCCGAGATCAACTGTGCATCGAGTGCTTTATAAGCGGCTTCGTTTGTACCCCTACAAGGTGTAAATTGTTCAACAAATAAAGCTAGATGACAGGCCACAACGACAGACATTCGCTATTGAAATGCGGGGTCGTATTGGCAAGGACCCTCAATTTCTTGGAAACGTCTTGTTTTCTGACGAGGCAACGTTCATGTATCAGGATCTGTTAATCGGCACAATGTAAGGATCTGGGGTATGCAAAATCCACACATCTACCGTGAACACGTCTAGGATAGCCCAAAAGTAAACCTTTGGTGCGGTCTGATGAAGAACAGAATTATAGGTCCTTTTTTTCTTCCATGAGAAGTCAATAACTGGCCCGGTATACCAAGACATGTTGGAACAGTTCTTATACCCCCAAGTAGCTGATTTGCAACCCCAAACAATCTTTCAGCAAGATGGAGCCCCACCACACTGGAGCCTGGATGTTCAGAATTCACTCAAAGAATCCTTTCCAGATAGGTGGATTGGACGCGGCGGACCAATTTGCTGGCCACCACGTTCGCCAGACATCACTCCACTGGACTTCTTCCTCTCGGGTTATGTAAAAGACCGTGTGTTTGCGACTCCAGTACAAGATCTTCATGATTTGCGAACCATATCCTTGACACAATTGCAACAGTACCAATGGACATTGTGGACAGAACGTGGCACGAAATCCAATACAGACTTGATATTGTTCGTGCTACTAATGGTGCACATATAGAGGTGTTTTAGTGTGTGGCAATGAAAATTATTTCAGTTTCTGTTTCGTTTAATACCGGCATCATTATTTCATAATTCCGCATATTTTGTTAGTTATGATTAATTAAAATTTGGGAGGTTTAAATGGGACACTCTATATATATATATATATATATATATATATATATATAGTGTCTCCGAGTCTGTCCTTTATGGATCAAGAACTACCTGATCGATTTGAATGGGAGTTTCACCACTATTTAGAGAATTTTTCTGCGACAATTAATGTATATAACATATTACCCGTAAGCACTATAGGCTAGGAGCTAAAAATATATAAATTGCACTAAAAAAGTATTTTGGACGCTTAAATGACTTACGCAGCCTAAACCATAACAAATATACCAAATTAATGTATACGGAATTGAATGTCTAAAAAATTCTATAAAAAAAGTTCGCGACAGCATGTTTATCTCTTACAGATAACTCACAATAACATTTTTTTTTTTTTTTGTCTATCAGCTCACTGGGATAAGTAGATTCTCGGGCAATGCCGGGTAATCAGCACATGTGTATCTAAAACTAATTTCGATATAAATGTATAATTATATTCCTATTTACTTATTCAACTAAACATAAAAACACGTTTAATTTATCTAGGTGCAGCACCGCACGTTACTTATTAGCTATGTAATAAATTGATAAAACTATTTATATCGTTGCATTTAATTGTGATAATGATTTATCATTTATAGACACTTTAACATCTAAGGTCATACAGCTTCTACTTTTTTTTTAATGACAGTATGAAAGGTGAATATGATGAAATGAATTCTGGCATTTGCCTTGACAAATGATAGAAAAAAAAAACAACTCATTGAATGCTACCGCGGTTTGACTCCGCCCAATTACGAGTCACAAAATCTACGCTTGAGCCAATTCAGTGTTCTTGATTTATTTTCTACGGACCACTAAAATGTGAGAAATGGCATGTGGATTTTGAAATACCGACAGCTTATCTTCAATTTCGAATCTTAATCCATAATGAAACAATATTACCGTATGCCAAACTACTGATGCATTGATTTCAGGACATCTACATTTTGCTGTATTCTATTCCATAGGCTATTATAAATTTCTGATACTAAAATACGATCACTTTTTCAATGGTACATTTTAGATTATATTTAAGAATGTCGTCTTTTAAGACTTTCGCAGAATCACCAGAAAAATAATTTAGACCAATAGTATAAATATAAATGAATTTGCTTACATATTGATTACAATAAATTTGTCGGTAAAAATCGCATCATCTCTTTGGCCGTATTAAATTAACAAAGTTTTTTGGTAAAATATTTTGACAACTTCTCTTAATGAAAACTACGATATTATACTTTTGCAAATATTTATCAAAATTTTGATAATACCAGTCTGAACCCGGATATACATTTATGAGATTAAAGCGTAAACGATTATGAACTAGTTATTGTTAGTTTGACTACATGAAGGTTTACGTGATTACTCGTTATACGTGTTGTTCGTATATATAAGACTGATACAACTAATTACTTTATGACAGGGATGTACAGCCTTTGAAAAAATTGATGCCCCAACTCTTGATGATGGAAAGTTAAGAGTTTTGAAGAGCGATTCACACCAGTACGTTGTTACATGTGCTGACTAGTTTCAGAGCGGCGTGAGTCTCTCTTCATGCAATATTCATATCGTTCGCTTCAGCGGAGTAGTCGGCAAGATGCTCTCTTGCAACAACGCGGGCCCGGGTTCGATCCTGGTTAGGAATACTTTTTTTTTACTAACATCGTTAATTTGCATAATGCATACATGTTACCAGGCTTCGTTATATAAATAAATTTGTATACATAGGGAAATAAATTAATGAAAGGAAACATATATATATATATATATATATACACAGAAAATGAATAACGATTGTAACGTCTCATTACTTTGTTTACAAATTAAAAGGCATAACAAAATTATTTATTTTCACTGCAAATACAAAACGCGTCTGATTAATTTAAATTGAGTCAAGTTAATATATAATTGCATTATGCAAGTAATGCCCTGTAGTATTGCATCACTTCATACAGACAATTTATAGGAGGAATGGTTGTGGTCTATCAGATTGAGCTTCTGTTTCCATGTATGAGTTCGCGTGTTCGATCCCGCTCTCATGCTTCTCTCTCTCTCTCTCTCTCTCTCTCTCTCTCTCTCTCTCTCTCTCTCTCTCTTCCTTATTTCAATTAATGTTCTTTCTTTTGTCTCATTTGTTTTGCTTGGTTTTATTTTCAATATTTACCGCACTACTTATTTACGCGAAATTATTTTCCATTGCACGACACACAATGAAATAGAACAGATTTTAGTTTCTCAAATAGTTGTATAATTAATTGCCAATCAAATAGCTGATCTCTGATCATGCGCAGTGGCTTCGTTCTGGGACTTGAACATTATCTGTGCGCCATCAATTATTTCAAAGGCTGTACCTAGGATATTGACAGTTATGACAGATGCAATGGGCGCAAACTTATGTTTAATGGCAGCATCTCATCTGGAGAGACCACACGAGTTTCATTTCGATGAAGGGGGTTGAGGAGGTGCCCTCATACAAAAATATAAACACTCACCCCTAATCAGCACTGATAACATTAATAAAAAATCTGCGTACCATATTTTGGCCAGGAAAATAATAATTTTCGTATCGTACGCAGTATAGGGAAGTTCGGGTAATCTGGACCCTTCTGTTCGAGTTAATATCTTCTTTAATTTGTGCTGCTCTCGAACAGAAAATATTTTAACTTCTTCACCTCATCATTTTTTACGGGTTCAAGGCCAGTTTATTTTATTCTTTGTGCGAAGAAGGATTTATTTGTGTTATTTATGAAAATGACCACTTTAAAAATTTTTTGAAGCTAAGAATTAATTCTTAACTTCTGCTATTGAATATTACAAATATTGAAAAACTCCTAAATATATTATATTATGTAGATGCTGTTTTAATATACTGACGGGTTTGGTTTGATATTATGTGGCATGGTGGCTGCATAAACTAATTAAACATAACAAAGGAATTTGGTTAATGTTGACCCTTCACGAGGACCTGGGTCTAATTTACACGAATACTTATATTTTATCAATGAGGATGCTATCTGTAAAATAATATTCACTTAATTAATTTTATTTAATATCCTTGTAATTTACTAAACACAAAGACCGTCGCTTTCTGCAGTTGAATGACGTGTAAATGTTATAATCAACAATTTTTCAAAGCATTAAATAAATATCAACGATTTTTAATTGTGATCAGTCATAAATATTTTCAGATTAATCTGTGCCTGTCTGTATAAATTAATAGAGTAAATAAACTTAAAAATAAACTAAAAGCCAAGGTGGACTCTGGGATCCATTTTATCCGAATATGGAGGTTAAAGTGGACTTTTCTTGTAATGTAAAAACGTTTATAAATTAAGAAGATGTTTCCATATTTGTATAAAATTACAATGCTATTTCATAGTTACACTAATGATAATCACCGTAATTAAACAAAATTCATATCCCTTAATTAAAAGAAGAAAAACAACAAATTCAAAACAGGGGTACAAATTATCCGAAGTTCCTCTATTTATTTCTTAACATGAAAAATATTTTCTAAGTATTATAAAATTTAATAGACCGAAATCATTCTGGCTTACGCCGGTCTGAACTGAAAATCATGTAAAATTTTAAATGCTCAACAGTCCAAATATAGGTACAATGTAGGTTTTCTCGGTCGGTAGTAATGGTACTTGAAGATTCCGGCTATAAGGCCGTGGTCCATAATTAGTGTTTCTCCCAGACGTTTTTCCCTTGGGTACGGAGAGTACCTTCAGTGGCGAGTTCTTCTAGGTCGTGTTCCCTGGTCGGAAGCTCGGCTGAAGATGCCCTCCGCAGCCGAGGGAGAAACACGTTATGGACCACGTCCATATAGCCTGGAATCTTCAAGTACCATAGTTATGTTACTGTTAGTAATACAATTGAATCCATATTTCAGCTAAGGAAGTATGTTAACTATAAAATATCGGCTTATACTCCCATTTTATTTATTATTTATTTTAAAGAAAGAAGACTATTACAAAATACGAAGTTATGAAACAAAATAAAAAAGATTCTCGATTATTTTACTTAGAAGTTAAAAAATAATACATCTATTGCAAATTGCATGTTGTTAATGATCGTGTTTTCGGACACTTTTGAAATGCACAATGGATTGAAGCAAAAAGATGCACTATCTCCTCTACTATTCAGTTTTGTACTAGAGTATGCCATCAAATCTTTAGAGGGTGCAGAAAGCCTACAACTCAACGGTGTTAATATGCTGTTGGTTTATACTGATGATGTGGTACTGTTGGGCGATAGCGAGAAGATACTAAGGGTCAACATGCACACACTATTGAGTAACACTAAGTAATTGGGACTGCAATTAAACTAAATATATGGTCACGCATAGAAATACATCATATAATGGAAATTGACACCTAATGACAAGTGAGGGAAATTTTGAAGAAGTGACTGAATTCAAATACCTAGGAATAATAATCACAAATAGGAATGAGATACACGCAGAAATTAAACATAGGCACAGGCTCAATTCTGGAAATGTATGCTATTATGCATTACAGCGACTCTTGTCATCCCAAATACATTCAAAAAAGTTAAACTGAAAATATATAAAACTGTTATTCTACCAGTTATATTATATGGATGCGAAACATGGAAAGGAGATTACGAGTATTTGAGAATAAAGTTCTTAGGAAAATAGTTGGACCAAAGAGAGATGAACAGACAGGTGAATGGAGAAAACCACTTTACAGTGAACTACATGGTCTTTATAGGAAGTCAGATATAATAAGAACATTTAAGTCTCGCAGACAGCGATGGGCAAGGCATGTGGCAAGAATTGGGATTGAAAGAGGTGCATGGAAGCTTCCTATAGGAAAACCAGAGGGAAAACGCCCAGTTGGTAGACCAAGAATGAGATGATTTGAGGGAGTAGATTATACAGGAAATGATTGAAAAAAATAGCTCAATAAAGGGATGTATGGAGAGCTTATGTTCGCGCGACCATGAATCTACTGGTTAGATAGTGCCAGTGAGTTAGTTAGTTAGATAGTTAATGATCGTGTGCTGTGTTGGATCCAGCAAACTGATTTGAATGCTAACATTAGATTCCTTGACCATAAAAATAAAACTTTTTCTAACTCACTGACACTATCGAACACGGAGGTTCATGACCGCGCGGACTTAAGCCCTCCATAATCCCTATCCTGAGTTTTCCAATCATATCCTGTATAATTCGCCTCCCTCAAATCGTGGTTAATGTTATTCTCCCACCTCTTCCTTTGGATTACTTACCGGGTGCTATCCTTATAGTTTTCTATGCCACTCTTTCATTCGTCATTCGTACCACAAATCCTGCCCATTGGACTCTATGGGACTTAACTGTTCTTATTATATCAGGTTTCTCATAAGGGTCATGTAGCTCACTGTTACATGGTCTTTTCTTTTCAGCTATCTGTTCGTTTCTCTTTGGTCCAAAAAGAAATCGTAAGAATTTTATTCTCGAACACTCGAAATCTATTTTCCTCCATTAAATTAAGAGATCGTGTATATAACATATTTATTTTTGTTAGCTCCCACTAAGAAATGGTCAGAATCAAAATTTGCACCCCTGAATGATCTCACGTATTCTAACATGGACTTGTGTCTCAGATAAATTAAAATATGGTCTATTTTTTGTTAGTTTTATTTATTAAATACATAATGGATTTTCATCATGTAAATACCAATTAAATGACAGTTTTAATTTTATAAAGTATTTTCTTTAAACACCATGTTTCCAGTGGTTACAAGTCTTAATATGGTTGGCCGGGGTCGATGGATTTTTAAGAGCGTAAAAATCCTGAGTGTACTTCCTTGGGAGAGTAAAGCCGTAGGTCCCGTGTCGTACATTTAAACTCTGGTTTATTATACAGCGATGATCGCCCAATGGATATCATCAACGACCATCGTTCGGCGTTGTTCGTTCGATACTGGTTTCACACGTAATGAAGATAGTCCTTCGCTCGTCATTTTTTTAAATCAGCTGATTGATTATATTGGTTATTGACATAGAGAAACTGCAACTTAATCCATGCTATTGAGTATAGTTACTGAGTATAGTTTATTGGCCGTGTTAACTAAAATTAACAAAGCTTTACCTTCTCCTAGAAGAAGAGAATAACGATGATTACATAGCCTATGTATTTCAAAATAAGTCAAAGGCTGAAGATTCCATCAGGTCAATGAACTTTAAAAATGCCCCAAACAACTTTTGTAAAATATTATTTACAGTTTTTATGTATTGCTTGAGTAAGTTCAAGTTATAACAATTTTTTTTTCTGTGTACCTGTAATCCTTCATGCTCATATCATACAGAACACGATAATTTGCATCAAAATTAATCAAAATTTTATCGTTAAATTTGCCAAATGTGCTGTTTTGCCGACATTTTGTTACTCAATCTTCGTCTATTTATAGCAATTCCACAAACGAGTACGGTGACTAGCTTCTCTTTTCTTTGGAATCAAAGACGATGTTCGCCCGGAATTCAAGAAGTTCAAATATAGGATGAAAATCGCAAGCTACGAACGCTGAGATCAGAGATCAACGTTGAAGAGAAACCACATGTATTCAAAAACAATTTGAGAGAATAAAACGATGATCGCTGACGATCTTCGCCATAGACAAACCATATCTTTTCGGCACTTAAAAGACTTCAAGCCTGAAACGAGGCCTTTGCGCAAAATTTGTCAGCTCTTTCACTCCCATATTTGAATATCGGCGCTATGATCTTATCTGTTAAAGAGGGTTGTTAAATAAATATAGGATCTACCAATCAATATAGCCCTAACCACATGCTTTTAACAGGATAATAATAACCACAGTTAATTTCAAATATTCGACTAGGTATCAATCAATATAGGTATAATCATACGCATTAACCAATAGTAATTTAAATAATCATTCTTGGCTCCATCTTAGGGACAGATGTAAATTGCACTATATTTCGCTTCTTTCTAAGATGCAGTACTCTTGCATCCTAGTTACCTGCCGTCCAGAATTGAGAAGTTATTTTCCTACCACAATTTCAATACTAGGTCACAAGATAACAGTCCGCTAACAATACCTCTACTCAACATCTCGTCTATTCTATTTATTTCACAGAAGCCTCTGCCTGCTTCTGGAATTCCCTCACTCAAGACATAATAATAATAATAATAATAATAATAATAATAATAATAATAATAATATAATAATAATAATAATAATAATAATCTCTTCTTGTAAGCCCATGTTTCCCTTAACAGAGATTTAGACGCCCTCCCCCTACAGGGAAGAATTTGAACCATACTAATTCAGTTACACTTGTTTTCATATAGATGTCATTTGAGTGATCCGTGGTCAGCGTCCCGCCTCATACTGACATCTAGGAAACCAAGGTAGTACTAGGACGGGAAAATTCGGTAAATTTTGCTTAGAGGCCTTTTCATTCAGGCTTAAGGATTTTGTACGAGCCTGAAAATCTTCAGACTCGGGACCCACGGCTTAAAGTCTCTCCCGGAGGACTTGCTCCTTGGATTTTTCCATCCTAAAAAATCCATCGACCCCGGCCGGGTTTGAACCCGCGACCCTCGGAACCAGAGGCAAAAGCATAACCACTAGTCCACCGCGGCCGGTAATAATAATATTAATAATAATAATAAAAAATAATAATAATTAATAATAATAATAATAATAATAATAATATTAATAATAATAATAATAATAATAATAATAATAATGGGTTCTTTTACCTGATGGAGTTAAGATAGTAAGGTTTTCTCTTCCACTTCACCAAGGTTAAATTATACAGGTATTAACAATTATGAATTATCTGCAACTTGGTTTATAATAGACGTACACAATATGGCAAGAAAAGAAAAATATTAAAAAAATAATTATAACCTATAACTGGATTAAATAATTAGCTTGGTAATGAATGTGGAATATATATATATATATATATATATATATAAATGAATGCCTGTCAGTTTGTTTTTATGCATTACTACACCATTCATCCGATAGTGATGGGACTTTCTGCAAAATGTTCAGGAGTTTCCCGGGAAGGTTCTAGGTTATAAGAGAGTTGTAATACTCAACGTCTTCGCCATTAAAAACCATCATTTGTAGTGGAAAACGTGTTTTTCGGAACTTTTTGGACACTTAAATGCTTACGCTGTCTAAACCATGACATATACACAAAATTAATGTACACAGAATTGAATTTCTCAAAGAAATATACAAAAAAAAAGTCCGCGACAGCATATGTCTATCTTTAACGGATAACTCATAATAAGCATTTTTATCTTACAGCTCATTGATGCCAAGAAGATAGGGATGACTAGATTCCCGCATAAGCGTAGCCGCGCACGGCGGGTATTCTTATACGGATGACTCGCAATAAGCATTTTTGTCTTTCTCTTCATGGATGCCAAGAAGTTCGGGATAAGTATATTCCCGGGTAACACTGGGTAATCAGCACGGGGTATCTAAAAATAATTACGATATAAATGTATTATATTTATTTTTACTTATTCAACTAAACATAAAAAAACATACTACATTTATTTAGGCGTAGCAGCGCACGCCGGATATTAGCTAGTAGAAATATACGTAGAACATGGCTATATACTATTTTGTTTAAGGAAATGTTCAGTGAGTTTTTTTTTAAACTGTACTTGAATTGGGCAGTCCTCGATATAAGAGGAGGGGGGATTCCAGAGACGAGCAGCTGAATCAAGGAAGGATGAGGAATAGTCTGATGTTCAATATAGAGTTACAACTGTGTTTAAGTTATAGTGGGAAGATGGTGAATGGAAGCGAGTAAAAAGATAAAGAGTTGATGAGGTGGACAAAATGTTGTATAAGAAGCAGAGACAATGTATCTTTCGCCTGTCTTCCAATCATAGCTAAGACAATATTTCAAATACTGAAGTTATGTGATCTGATTTATGGAGGTTGCAAATATAACATGCACAAACATTATGAATTATTTGCAGTCTTTGTCCGAATATGATGTTCATGTCAGTTAAGAATAAGTCACAATAATCGAAATGCGACATAATCGAAGTTAGACAATGAATAAAGGACATTTTTCAAAAGCTTTACGAAATGAGAGATTGAATATATTTTTTACAAGTTTTTCTTAACCGAATATGCAACTAAAATTTTGGTCGAAATATATACTGAGATTTTTCACAGGAAGTTTAAACGGACTATCAGTTTGATTTAGTTTTACAGAAACTATCAGTGCATAATCATTTTATTTAATACGCTTTGATTACCGTTAACAATATGTTGCGACTTCTCAGGATTTATAATAAGATCTATGTATTTCGTCCACATTGCTATAGAGTCGAGATCTTCATTAAGTTGTTTAATTGCAACATCAATCTGTATGGTCTAGTACGTACATAATAGTTGTAGCGGGGTAATTCCTAGAATTAATTTGGTTATTGTTTGGCACAGAGTACCAGAGAAGAAAGTAGGCAAGTTGCGCGTACATGCCACAGGCGGCGCTAGTGTAATACAACTAACGACACCTAAATTTTTTCGGTTCTTTTTTTGGTACTAATATGAAATTCAGCACCGCCTGGTGGTAAAATTATGAATTATAATTATATAACGCCATCTGGTGAATAATCATGGAATTTAACTTTTATAGGAATAAATAACGTATTAATTAATCTTAAATTGTGGAATTATGTATACCCAGTCTCTCAGACCTACAGATTTTCTTTAATTTTAACAGAAAGGAAGAATGGAAATAAATAAAACATGTTAATTTATTTTCGTTTATTAAAATTTTAAAACGTGCATTATGAGCTCTTTTAATAAATATGTACAATTGACCTACCCCCTTATTCTTACATACATATTTTATACAATATTTATTAAATAACCTTAGCCATGTCGTACATCTGTCCATTATAAAGTCACATTTTTAAAATGTTTATTAGAAATGGCTGTACACTAACATCACTCTTCCTAACCTAACAAATCTTAGAATTTTATCACTTCTAGTAGGTTTATCTTTGAAAATAGATTCACATTAAAAATGTAAACAAGCTTGAATTTGCTTACAAATTAGAGTAAAATAAAATCTAAGTAATGATTTTAACTTTCGATAATTTACAGTACCGTCTACATAGAACGAAAGGATAGCAGTTAAAAATTTAAATTTACAAAATGGCTAACTTCCCATAATCCCGAGTGAACACCGTTAAACACGCCGTGAACGATGCCGTGTGCCTTGCATTTGTTTTATTTAGTTACATATTCTGTTACTACGAAACAGCGCTACCATTGTTGTTTGCTCATTGTAGTTCATCGTAAACGACCGAAATTTTTTAGATGTCACTGTACTCAGTTTCCCCTCTATTCGAAGTTTCTCTATGATTGTTTGGGACCACACAATAAGCTTTTGTATACTGTGGTTAACGGTAACTCAAGGGTTGGCAGGTACATGTACCTAGCGAAGCGAAACTAATGTTTATTATACATTTGATTGACGTGTTGAATATGTTCAAATTTGCAAAACAATACATTTTGTTAAAAGGAATACTTGAGCCAATTTAAAACTTCCTTGGAAAATGTTATGTTCAAACTCTTCTCGAAGATCCTGCTAAGACGTGTGGAACACAAACTACGTGCCAGTATACCACAGAATCAATATGGCTTCACTGCATGCTGTCCAAGAACTCATACAAGAAGTAATAACGACCTTAGCACAACCTGCTACACCATTGTATGTGATATACATAGATTATTCCAAGGCATTCGACAGTATTGACAGGAAAATCCTCATCCAGAAGCTAGAGAACATATTAGGCAGCTTAAACAACGAATTAGGAACAATTAAATCAATCCTAACCACAAACTACGTGACAATCAGTGATGGTACATCGATGTCGAGAAGTGTTACTCAAACAAGGGGGGTCCTACAAGGAGACCCGATGAGTCCCGTACTCTTTAATTTAATGACGTCAGACATCGGAGAGACTATAGACACAAGAAATGTTAAGCTACTCATGTACGCAGACGACATGATCATCCTCTCTAGGAATCAAGGAGCTCTCCAAACAGCCATGGAGAACATTAGAATATTGGCACTTGAAAACTCGATGGAAATAAACAGCGCCAAGACAAAGGCAATGAAATTCAGGAAAGGAGGAAGGCTGGCTAATAAGGACCATCTTATATGCGGAGGTGAAACCCTAGAATTCGTATCAAGTTACAAATACTTGGGGGTCACCTTACAAACAACTGGAACCGCTTTCTCACTTCATATACAGGATCGAGCAACAGCTGCAACGAAAGCCATGTACGATATCCCTAAACTCCAAAGACTATCCTTCTCAACTGCAATGAAACTCTTCAATCTTAAAGTAATGCCGGCCGCAACATACGGAATCCAGCTTATATGGAATTACTTGACGGTGAAAAAAGAAACTGGAGAACGTTAAATCAAGGTTTCTCAAAAGAGCACTGTCAATTTCAAAATACACAAGAAATAGTTATGCCTATACAATAGCCCAGGAATCCTTCTTCATCGAAGATATCAGACACTGTTTCAGACTACCGGAAACGAAAGCATACAGAATCGTCATCGAGGAGAGACAGAACAAAGCCGCCCAGATACCGACAGAAATTATGGAAACAGACGCAATGAAAACAGAAACCTGGAAGCAACCGAATTTTGAACTTCGACACCTGTACACACGTTTCGCAGCCCATGGATTTCATGGGAATATATGCCTGAACAACATGTACCATGAACCCAACTGCATCTGTAAATTGTGCAACAATCCATATCCCAAATATCATCTAGCGAAGTGTAAAAACAGGACTCTACCTCTAAACAATTTAATTAAAGACTGGTAAAAAGCTAAATTTAATTTAATGTACACAATGTGTTTAATAAAGTAAAAAAAAACTTCCTTGGAAAATTAATATAAAAGGCCAAGAAATGTTATTGTTAACACAGTGTGATTAGTCGCTCTCATACACACACACACACACACACACACACACACACACACACACACACACACACACACACACACACACACATACAGTGTGGTTAGTAGCTCCCATACACATACACACACACACACACACACACACACACAGAGTGTGACTAGTTCATCATATTACAAGTATTCAGAGGAGCCTGTTGCTCCCATATTATATTATTATTAATTTGTTGTGAATATTGTGTTGTTCATAAGAGGGTAACAAAATAAACTCTTTTTAATTAATTACACAACTCATTGTTACTGATCATCGAATTACTTATCCTTTACAACAGTAGAACCCAGAAAGAAGCTAATCTAAAAACACGCCCTAAAGAGATCCTCGTGCCTCCGAAAGATTTGCAGCATAGTTGTGGATCATAAGCGCAGATATGATATTTGCAATGTTTGATGCTGTCAGTGATATAATTAATGTATATATATAAAATTGGACCTAATACTGATCCTTGTGGTACACGACAATCTACTGATCTCCATGAAGAAAAAATCAGACGTCGTTACGCATCAACCGGCTATGCACCATTATGTAAGTTTCGAGAAAAACACGTTTAAAGTTTAAGTCAATCTTCACAATTTATTGTAGCGTGAAACTAACAATCTTGGATATTATAAGTTATTTTCCTTGTTTGAGTTATGCATCAAAAATCTAAGAGCAGGAATATTTGGCGCCTAGCTGCATGATGCAAACCATTTATGAAGATCTGGTTTCATACTCGTTCGTTGCAAAACACAGAATCTCTGATAGGACTGATGGCATTTACATTTTCTTTAATTATAAGGCTAAATTTAAAGATTTAGTGCTAAAAGTGTGCGTACACTTATTTTATGAGCCAATGCAACACATGGCATCAAAATATTACTTTAAAAAATTGCACTTAGCCGGTTGATGAATAACATCGTCCACTTACAACAACGCACTGTTGGTGGCCAGTGAGGTAGGAGTGGAGCCACTAAATTTAATTTTCAGAAAAATTCAGTAACTTAAATGTTTACAATAAAACGTTTGTATTAAGCACGACAATAGCTCTAAAAAGTCGACTAGAGTTAAACTAGTCAATTTACTCTTATCCATAGCTCCATTATTGTTATCAATAATGTTAATGTGCATCAAAGGTTGTGACTCCTATAAGTCATGCTTACTTTTTAAATAATAATTATTTTTTTTCCCACAATGAAATTTATTCTATGCCATACAAGTATACTCTACAGAACACGAATAGACTTAAAACATAATATAAGCAAAATACTAAAACACAAGCAATTATGCCCGAGAATCATTCAATTCCTCACCCAAAAATCTAAAATAATAGAAAAAAAGGCAGATAACACGGGGACACTTATGAACATGTATTGTAGGTAATAACTGTATTTTGTGGGTATACCATGTAATCATGTATGTTTATTGTAATTTAGATATAAGACTAATTATTGTACATTTTATCTGATCTGGATGAGTGATAGACAATGTCTTAAGGGCTTAACTCTGTCAGGTAAAATAAAGTTAATACTAATAATAATAATAATATAACTGAGAAATAGTAACCCTTTTACTTCTTATAATAATAATAATAATAATAATAATAATAATAATAATAATAATAATAATAATAATAATAATAAATTGGTCCTGCTGCACTCAGTTCCAAAGTCCCCGGGTTCAAACAGAGCAAGGTCGACAGATATTTAAAGGCGTAAAAACACAGAGTACGGCTTTATTAAGGGAAGTAAAGCACGTAAAATAACTTCAAAACTGAAATAAGAGTCTTCTAAGATATATTCATCCGCCATTTGACGCCGAGACTTCAGTTGTGAAGCTAATGACCTGAGCTGTTAAAGAGTGTCATTAAATAAAATATAACTAATAGCCTAATATACAGGGGCAACTAATGAGACAGAAACCCTCCAAAAATAAACGAAGTACTATAAAAAAGTAATCGGAATCTGACACTACAATTAACCGATTGAAATATATTTGCAATTTAAGTTATCAAAACACTTTTTTGTTAATTACACTCCGTTTTAAGATTTCAATTACATATGTTTAATAGACACCTCGTTTGTGCTAGAACATAATTTAAATACCTTAGGCCTACATAAAATTCTCAAAAATTGCCTTTAGCACTACTATCACATTTGTCAATAACATAACTTACGTTAAACTGGTTGTAACTATCTGATGAAATTCGCTAAAATCTACTTAATACAGTTTCTGATAATTACGTTTTGAACTAGAATATACCTCATTTGCTCACCTTTGCCATTCTGTAATTTATTGATCTAGGCAAATTCGCTGAATTTAGCGTCACCGTGAAATACTCAGGAGATCAGTTCATCAACTGGATGTGTCTTACACCTTCTAAATAAAATATATTTGCAACGAAAAGAGACGCTTCACAAAATTTTCGACTTCCAATTGGAGGGGGGTTTTACTTTTAAGAAAATATAGCGCTTCTGTATTGTTCTGTTGGGAGTTTTATGACTTAGTACAAATAAATACGAGAACAATAATAATTAAAATTAAACTAAACTTCAAGCTTAGAAATATAAACTATTTCTGAAATGTGAGAAACTTGTTCTATCTTTTTAAACAAATAAAGCTTATATACCCAATGTTTTGCTTTGAATTTCTTCACTATGAAAATATATCGAAACTCGCGCAGGAACAACAACAGCAATAATAATAATAATAATAATAATAATAATAATAATAATAATAATAATAATAATAATACTTTTTTGTAAGCCTATGTTTTCCCTTTACACAGATTTAGGCGCTCTCCCCATACAGGGAAGAATTTGAACCATACTAATTTAGTTACACTTGTTTTCGTATAGATGTCATTTTGAGTGGTCCGTGGTCAGCGTTCCGCCTCATACTGACATCTAGGAAACCAAGGTAGTACTAGCACGGGAAAATTCGGTAAATTTTGCTTAGAGGCCTTTTCATTCAGGCATAAGGATTTTTTACGAGCCTGAAAATCTTCAGACTCGGGACCCACGGCTTGAAGTCCCTCCCGGAGGACTTGCTCCTTGGATTTTTCCGTCCTAAATAATCCATCGATCCCGGCCGGGTTTGAACCCGTGAACCTCGGGACCAGAGGTAAGGAGCATAACCACTAGTCACCGCGGCCGACAATAATAATAATAATAATAATAATAATAATAATAATAATAATAATAATAATAATAATAATAACTGGCTCTATCGAACCCATACGTTAATGACCGCGAGGACATAACCTCTCCACACATCCCTATCCGGAGCTAATGTTTTCCAATCATCCCTTGTAGAAACTACTTCCCTCAAATCATGGTTAATGCTATTCTCCCATCTCATTCTTGGTCTACCAACTGGGCGTTTTCCCTCTGGTTTTCCTACAAGAAGCTTCCACATATATTTCGTGCCATATATCCTCCCCATCTTAGTCAATGTGACTTAACTGTTCTTATTATATCTGGCTTCTTATAATATCATGTAGCTCATTGTTATGTAGTTTTTTTTTCCCCATTTACCTGTCTGTTCATCTCTCTTTAGTCCAAAAAAAAAAATTCTAAGAAATTTATTCTCAAATATAGGCCTATGCAATGTTCTTCCTTCCCTTAAAGTAAGAGTCCATGTTTCGCATCCATATAACTGGGAGAATAGCAGTTATATATATTTTCAGTTTAACGCTTTTTGAAAGGAGTAGGGAAGACAAGAGTCCCTGTAACGCACAATAGCTTGCATTTCCAGAATTGAGCCTATGTTTAATTTCTTTGTGCATCTCATTCCTATTTGTGATTATTGTTCCTAGATACTTTAATAATAATAATAATAATAATAATAATAATAATAATAATAATAATAATAATAATAATAATAATAATAAATAGAGTTACGGTCATAATACCGACTCTTGCAATCAACGAGTAAAATATACTAGATACAGAAATGTTTTATAATAAACTAATATAACTTAGAAAATTATTAGCCTATAAGTAAATATAAATAAACTTATACAATTGAACTTAAAATAAATTGAATCAAATTAATATCATAAATTGAATGGAAATAATAGAAACTATTAATTAATCTGCTCAGAGGCCAATAAGAGAGATTTAAATTTATTTTAAAATAAGCCAATGTCCGGCAGCCTCTAATCCCTTGTGTTTCAGAGTCCAATGGTGGATACAATTCAGAAATTAAAATGAAGTTTCTTTGATACGGGGTATGAAGTAGTAGATTCTGATGAGATCGTGTACTCGAATTGTGATTGGAGATGAGGAGATGGAAGCGAGAAGATAAATCAGCTTGGTATAGATGTACCGTTTCTAATAATAATAGTAAAGTCCAATAATAAAAAGACAATTATTTTAATACATCAGTCTTAGGCCTTGTATATGTAATATGATGGCTAAGAATACATAGGGAGGGGACACTTCATAAATATTCCAAGTATTAAAGAAACTAATCCGTTTTCGAATCCACCAATCAAGGTTGGTGTAACTATGTAATAAAACATAGACGCTTGAAGAGCTAATAGTATATTAAGATGCAAGGTTGGGAAGTGGTATTTACAGAATCGACGAAAATGTTAAAAAACCGAGCGATAGCGAGGTTTTCAATTTCCGAGATTCTGTAAAACACTTCACAAACGTGCGTTGTATATTATTTTTTGCGCGATAGTGTTTTCAAAATAATAAATAGTAGTAAAATAATAACATCTTTGTTGGAAATATGTGCGTTCATTATAAACAATTGAGTAACGTTAACAGTGTGGGCAATGTTTATTAGTTGAAAGTGCAGGAGGCCGTGATACTATTATTATTGATAAAATGACCGCAAATACGTATTTATTGTTTTAATATTGTTTCAAATACAGTTCAGTTCACTACCTTTTGGATATTTTTTGTATATACATTGTACGTAGTATACGTAGAGGACAGTGGTTTTACTTCCCGCACGTGGGTGTAAATGTAATATTAGTATAGTTATTTAGGTTGGCAATCGCAAAATGTAGGAAGTTGAACTTCCATTCATGGTCGCCATTGCTGTAAGTACGACAAAACGCAATATCGCGTAAAAATCATATTGCATATAGGATAATTTAATCGTAAACAAATATGTTGCGTTTTTATGTTCAATTCAATCACAAAATTCATTCATTTACTTAAATTTAATAGACCGCTATGGTCTACGTTGCCTCAGATGCAGTGGGCCCGGGTTTGATCTCCGGTCGGAACAAGTTTTATAGATGATTCTTTTTTTCGAGATTTTTTATCACCTACAAGACAAATATCAGGACTAGTTAATATCAAAACAGTTCCCGAACACTAAGTGTATGGAAGAAAGTATTGTGTAATGTTCGTGCTGTCCTGGTATTAAAATGATCACTCAGCCGGAGGGGCCCTCTAAGTCCTTGTGTGGTCAAAAATAAATAAATAAAATCCTCTTCCTACTGGTCAAGTCCCTCGGGTGGTGTGAAACAAGAAAAAGTACACTTACCAAGGAAGAGATTAAAATACAGAATAACTAACTCACTGGCACCATCGGACCCGTTGGTTTATAGCCGCGCGGACATAAGCTTTCCCATGCATCTCTATGCTGAGTTAATGTTTTCTAATCATCCTCTGTATAATCTACTTTCCTCAAATCATGGTTAATGTTATTTTTCCACCTCATTCTTGATCGACCAAATTGGGCATTTTCCCTTTGGTTTTCCTACAAGAAGCTTCCACACAGCTCTTTCATTCCCCATTCGTGCCACATGTCCTGCCCATCGCAGTCTACGAAACTTAACTGCTCTTGATTTCCTATAAAGATCATGCAGCTAACTGTTTTCTCCATTATTCTGTCTGTTCATCTCTCTTTGGTCCAAAACGTTTCCTGATAACTTTATTCTCATATACTCGTAATATTTTTTCCTCTCTTAAAGTAAGAGTCCATGTCTCGCATCCTTATAATATAGCTGAGGGAATATACTTTTTTAATTCAATGCTCCAGATTGTCATTTCGACATTTCTGGTGTTCTTTCCTGGCATTGACTTAATTGTAACCCACTTCTGAGGTTGGGGCGCCTAGAAGGCGGAGCTCCGATGATATAATGGGTGATAAATGATAAAGGAGCGCCGGGAGAGTTCTTAACCTAAATTCCAGACTATGGGCAACCGCAGAAATAATTCCCTTCAAGGAAAAAATCCTATGGTTTAACCGGGAATCAAACTAGGGACCTCATGAACAGTAGTCAGGAACGCTGACTACTAGCCCATGAGACTGGTCACTGGGAGAATAATAGTTTTATAAATTTCGAGTTTAACGTTGTTTGAGAGAAGTTGGGATGACAAGAGTCCCTGCAAAGCATAATAGCACGCATTTCCAGAATTGGGTCTACGTTTAATTTCTATGTGCATCTCATTCCTATTTGTAATTATTATTCCTAGGTATTAGAATTCAGCAACTTCTTCAAACTTTCTCTCATTTGTCATTAACTGTTTGTTTCCATTATATAATATATTTATATGTTTGAGCATATACATACACACACACACACATACATATATATATAGTTTTATTGATGTTAACTTTCAGTCCCAATTTCTTAGCATTACTAAATAGAGTGTGCGTGTTGACCCTTAATATCTCCTCACTATTCACTAAATAATACTACATAAACTAACAGCTTTATTAATACCATTGAGTTGTAGGCTTCTTCATCCTCCAAAGATTTTATGGCAAGCTCTAGTATAAAATTGAATAGTAGAGGAGATAGTGCATCTCCTTGCTTTAACCAAATGTCAATTTCAAAAGTATCTGAATAATTATTGCCCACACGCACATTACTCTTTGTGCCATTTAGACACATTGGAATACGTCTAACTTACTTTTTATGAATTCCAAATTCCAGCAGGATACTGTAGGCTTATATCTTCTCCCTCTTAATTGAATCGTATGCCTTTTTCAAGTTCACATATAGTTGATGCATAGTGCCATTAAATTCCCATTTATTTCCTAAAACTTGCCTTATACTAAAAATCTGATTTGTTGTAGATATAGCATATATATATATATATATATATATATATATATTTATTTTTCACATTGATGATCTCCTATTATGTCATCAATATAGTGAGTAAATGAGCTTACTAATATATTTATTAGGATATTTTTAGGAAGTTGAAAGTAATGAGATGTCCTTGTAGTTATTGAAATTTGTTTTATCTCTTTTCTTATATATCGGTACGATAATCGATTATTTCCATTCATTTGGAAGAGCTTTTTTCCCCAAATAATACTAAACAACCGACGTATCTTGTCCATAAATTTTTCTCCCCCTATTTTATCAGTTCTGTTGGGATCCCATCTGAATCTGATGATTTATACATTTTTAATTTTCTATCGCCATTTCAACCTGAAATGTACTTGGTTCTGTGTAATGCCGTCTGTAAATTATCTTCTTCAATATACTGTTCTGCATGTAAATTTAATACATTATTAAAGTAACTTTTCTATCTATTTATACTCCTGAAATCTGTAATCATATCCCCCATTTTCATTCATAATTGTGTTCGTTCTAGCCTGAAAAATGTTCTCTCTACTCCAATTCCCTGTTATAAATATTATCTGATGTTCCAATTTTTTTACATTCATTTCAAGATCATCAATCGTATCTCTCAAATATTCTCTCTTTTTTTAGTCTTTAATAACCTACTGGTTTCCCGTCTAATGCTACCCAATTGTTCTAAATTTACTTCATTTGGCTCATGTAACCATTTCATTTTTGATAGTTTTCTTTTCTCTACGATGTCAGCACATTCCTCATCAAATCGTTTGTTTTGGCTCCTTTTTTTAAATTACCTGCGCTTTCTAATGCTGACATTTACGCGTAATAGTATATCTTATTGTGTCCCATTCTTTATTTACATCAGCTTCTTCTTCTTCGGTTTCCACATTCTCATCTGAAGATTCCAGTATTTCAAATCTATTAGCAATTTTTATCTGGTATTCTTGCCGCAGTTAATCAATTCTCAAGTTTTTAAATTAAAACTTTTCAGAATTATCTTTCGCGTTTGTTCCTCTCATAAATGATAACCGTTCTCTGATTTTCATTCTGACCAGATGATGATTCGAATTGCAGTCCATCCCTCTTAACTGATTGTTAAGACCGTCTCCTGTGAAGAGGTAACGAGACATATTTAGTGGCCTAAGGCTATAAATGAAACGGGCTAACATTAAGGAAAGTTCAGGATTTAGGTAAATCTACAATGGGATAGCAAAAACTAGGTTATGAGAACACGTACAAAATAAAAAAAGGAAGTATTTTAACAATACATGTATTTAACATATTAAAATAAGTTGAAGGTGAACAAAAAAAAACATCAAAAATGTTATTAATATACAATATTTATAAAATGAGCCTAAAATTAAAGTAAAAAATGAAATATTTATCTAAAATGTCCGTCTCCTCAATTTTATTAGTTATTTATCTGTAGCGCTTTCGGGACTGGGGCACGCCGTAGCGTAGTGGTTAAGGCACTGCGCTACAAGTCGGAAGGTCGAGGGTTCAAGTCCCGGTGGGGTCAGGATTTTTAAACTGACCAAAACCTTCTGGCAGCACTATGGCCCTGGGGTCGACTCAGCCTCTAACGGAAATGAGTACCAGATGCTTGTTCTGGGGGTAAAGGCGGCCGTCACGTAGGGCTGACAACCCGGCTGACATCAAGTGCTGATTGTCTAGAAAAAGTGGGAGCCTTAACCTCCTACTACCCGAAGGGCTTCCCGAAGGCCTGTAGTGGGATTACTTTACTTTACTTTTTGCTTTCGGGACTAGTCCCATCGTCAGCAGGATTCAAAACTGATATTTCACTGAAGATCTGATAGAGGGGGTTACACGTACTGGGTGCGTTTTCATTTATCAAAAGGTCGTTGTTAACTGCCTTCAAAATTTCCATCTCCTCGAGTTCTTAGCTGTATTATTTTCTCTGTGCATTATTGTTAGGGTGTTTTCAATATCTAACATTCTATGCCCTTCATGGATAACGTGTTTTGCATAGCTTGATTTTTTTTTAGCCTGAGCAAAAACAAGCATTTTTCTACTTAAATTTATTTGCTGTGAAGTTCCGTTCTGAATTTATTACTTATCTAGATATAAAAATATTACTATTTGTTTTGTTTAAGTACGAACAGATATGCCGACTTACATATGCTAAGTGACATCCGAGTGAGGAAGAGTCGCTGCGACGAATTACGTGGATGTTAGAACACCCGACGAGTCCGATTCTGGTCAGAGAACCCCGAGCTTATAAATATATCCCTAATCAGGTAACTTGTTTGTATGCATTCGTCACTTTCATTTACTATGAAGTCTCCGGAAATATTCCGGGACAAATAAGTAATGTATGTTGTAACTCAGATCACGTGTCTGGATATATATTACATGTTTATTTAAAAAACCCAAGAAAATTATATTAATCAAAGATCATAGTTAAATAATTAAATACAATAGCGTCCTTTTTTACATCTATAGTTTTTGGCTACCTCAATATAAATTAGTGGCCAGATAAATTATGATTTGTCTTTTTAAATCTTATAAATCTAAGGTCATAACACTAATCTAACATCGATGATGCTACTGTGCCAGCGTTTGTCCACTAATACATGATCTATCGGGTTCCGAGTTTCATCATCTCGACAAGTTCAGGTAGGCGTACATTCATGAATATTCTTATGTTGGAATGTTGTGCTCTTAACAATAAGATTATTTGACCTGGCAAAGATAAAAAATCTAATCCTATTACTTACTTACTTACTCACTGGCACTATCGAACCCGTAGGTTCATGGCCGCGCGGACATAAGCTCTCCATACATCCCTATCCTGAGCTAATGCTTTCCAATCATTCCCTGTATAATCTACTTCCCTCAAATCATAGTTAATGCTATTCTCCCACCTCATTCTTGGTCTACCAACTGGGCGTTTTCCCTCTGCCTTTCCTACAAGAAGCTTCCATGCAAGTCTTTCATTCCCCATACGTGCAACATGTCCTGCCCATCGCAGTCTACGAGACTTAACTGTTCTTATTATATCTGGCTTCCTATAAAGACCAAGTAGTTCATTGTTATGTAGTCTTCTCCATTCACCTGTCTGTTCATCTCTCTTTGGTCCAAAAATTTTCCTAAGTACTTTATTCTCAAATACTCGTAATCTCCTTTCCTCCCTTAAAGTAAGAGTCCATGTTTCGCACCCATATAATATAACTGGTAAAATAATAGTTTTATATATTTTCAGTCCCCTCAGGGGTCCTCATCTAGGGGATATGTGGATGGCGACCACAAGGTGCCCAAGCTGAGCAAAACATTTCTTCCACTTACTTGTGTTTTGCACTCTTTTAACTTTACTATCTAACCTCTCTTGGTTAACTCTTGTTTTTTTCGACCCCGACGCTATTAGGGCATCCGAGGGCTAGGGAGTCTTTCCTTTCTTCCATTTCTTCTTTCCTTTATTTTCTTTTCTTCTCCAGAAAAGCCTGACCAGAGGCTATAAGATGGCAGCCCCATCACTGGTCTTGCCTTCCTTTGGCCAGCAACCAATCGAAGGGACTATTATTATGCTTTCAAGTCTTATACGAGAATTTCCCGGAAGACGCTGGAGGGAAAATTTTCTATAGGATCGTAACAGGCCTTGGCCTAATACTTGGAAGGAAGAAGAAGAAGAAGATATATTTTCAGTTTAACGTTTTTTGAAAGGAGTTGGGGCATCAAGAGTCTCTGCAATGCATAATAGCACGCATTTCCAGAATTGAGCCTATGTTTAATTTCTTTGTGCATCTCATTCCTACTTGTGATTATTGTTCCTAGGTATTTGAATTCAGCCACCTCCTCAAAATTTCCCTCATTTGTCATTAGCTGTCCATTTCCATTATTTAATGAATTTCTACGTGTGACCATATATTTAGTTTTATTGATATTTACTTCCAGTCCTAATTTCTTAGCGTTACCCAATAGTGTGCGTGTGTTGTTCTTTAGTATCTCCTCGCTATCGGCCAACAATACTACATCATCAGCATAAACTAACAGTTTATTAATACACCATTGAGTTGTAAGCCTTCCTCATTCTCTAAAGATTTAATGGCATGCTCTAGTACAAAATTAAATAGTAGAGGAGATAGTGCATCTCCTTGCTTCAACCCATTCTGGATTTCAAAAGTGTCCGAAAACTGTTTGCCTACACGCACCCTACTCTTTGTGCCATTTAGACACATTCGTATAAGTCTAACTAACTTTTTAGGAATTCCAAACTCCAGCAGGATACTATATAACTTCTCCCTCTTAATTGAATCATATGCTTTTTTGAAGTCTACATACAGTTGATGTACAGTACCATTATATTCCCATTTCTTTTCTAAAATCTGTCTTATACTAAAAATCTGATCTGTTGTAGACCTGTTTCTTCTAAATGCACATTGATGATCTCCTAGAATGTCATCAATATAGGTAGTAAGTCTGCTTACTAATATATTTGTTAGAATTTTGTACGAAGTTGAAAGTAATGAGATGCCCCTGTAGTTGTTGTAATCAGTTTTATCTCCTTTCTTATAAATTGGTACGATAATTGATTCTTTCCATTCATCTGGAAGGGCTTCTTTTTCCCAAATCATACTAAGTAACCAACGTATCTTGTCCATCAATTTTTCTCCCCCTTATTTTATCAGTTCTGCTGGGATCTCATCTGAACCTGATGCTTTATACATCTTCAATTTTTCAATCGCCATTTCAACCTCTAATGCACTTGGTTCTGCGACTAGCATTTCTGCCGTCTGTAAATTATCCTCCTCAATGTCCTGTTCTGAATGTACATTTAATAGCTGATTAAAGTAACTTTTCCATCTATTTAATATACTCCTGGAATCTGCAATCATATCCCCATGTTCATTCCGAATTATGTTTGTTCTAGCCTGAAACCCTTTCTTCTCTATACTAATTCCCTGATATAATTCTCTAATTTTCCTATGTTTTGCATTAATTTCAAGATAATTAATCTTCTCTCTCAAATATTCTCTCTTTTTACTCTTTAGTAGCTTGGTGGTTTCCCGTCTAATACTACCCAATTGCTCTAAATTTACCTCATTTGGCTCGTGTAACCATTTCATTTTTTCTAGCTTTCTTTTCTTTACAATGTCGGCACATTCCTCATCAAACCATTTCTTGTTTTGCCTCTTTTTTAAACAACCAATGCTTTCTGATGCTGACAATTTAATACTATCTCTTATAGCCTCCCATTCTTTATTTATATCAGTTTCTTCTTCGTTTGCCACATTGTCATCGGAAGATTCCAGTACTTCAAATCTATTAGTAATTTTGATTTTGTATTCTTGCTGCATTTCATAATTTTTTCAAGTTTTTTAATTCAAATTTTACAGAATCATCTTTAGCGTTTGTTCCTCTCATAAGTGATAGCCGTTGTCTGATTTTCACTCTGACCAGATGATGATCCGAATTGCAGTCTGTCCCTCTAACTGATTTAACATCGATGGATGCTACTGTGTCAGCGTTTATCCACTAATACATGATCTATCTGGTTCCGAGTTTCTCCATCTGGGGATGTCCAGGTGTATTTATGAATATCCTTATGCTGAAATGTTGTGCTCTTAACAATGAGATTCTTCAATGTGGCAAATGTGACTAATCTAACCCCATTGTCGTTACTATCTTCATGAAGACTGAATTTGCCTATTGTTGGTTTGAATATATCTTCCCGCCCCACTTTTGCATTAAAATCTCCTAAGACAATTTTCATATGATATCGTGAAAGGCTATCAAATAAACATTCTAATTCTACATAGAACTCATCCTTGATCTTGTCATCTTTATCTTCTGTGGGGGCATGTACATTTACAATTATAAAATCATGTTGTTTACCCTTTAGAATTATGTATGATACCCTATCACTAACAGACTTAATATCTCGGATAGCGGATAGGATCCTCCTTCTGACTAAAAAACCCGTTCCAAATGCAGGTCTTTCTGCACCCCCATAGTATAATGCAAAGCTTCCTGATTCCTGGCTACCTTCTTCTGGCCACCTAACTTCCTGTAAAGCGACTATATCCAAGGGCGATTTATCTAGTTCCTGCGTTAATATCTCTAGTGCCCCGCTATTGTATAAAGTCCTAACATTCCATGTTCCTAGGGACATGTCCCTGTGTTTGAGCCTTTGGCATGGGTTCCCTGAAGTAGTCCCCGCCCGGAGAACAGAATGGGGGACTATTTGACCTCCGGAAAATTTTACCCCAGTTGAACCCATGTCCGCATTCCTTGACGGTTCTATTTTTACGGTGAAAGATCGTCACTCTTTCGACCAAGGTACTTTTTTCGTGTGGCTTATCACCTTCGACCAGTCCGGCATGGGTAACCCTATCAGCAGCAATGCTACCGCCGGCATATCTCTCAGGATCATTTAAGCACGCAAGCCACTCCACCACGATCTAATCCCATTGTCGTTACTATTTTCATGAAGACTGAATTTGCCTATTATTGGCTCGTCACATTTTTACATTAAAATCTCCTAAGACAATTTTCATATATCGTGAAAGACTATCAAATACGCTTTCTAATTTTTCATAGAACTCATCTTTGATCTTGTCATCTTTATCTGCTCTGAGACCATGCACATTTAAGATTACTAATCACGTTGTTTACCATTTATAATTATGTATGGTATGATATTCTATCACTGACAAACTTAATATCTCGGATAGCCGAGAGGATCCTCCTTTGGACCAAAAAAAATAATAAATAAGTAAATAAATGAAGTAAAAAAAAACCGTCCCAAATTCAGGTCTCACTGCACTCCCATAATATAATGCAAAGTTTCCTGATTCCTGATGACCTTCTCCTGGCTATCTAACTTCCTGTAAAGCGACTATAACCAAGGGCGATTTATACAAATCTTCCGTTAATATCCTAATGCCCCACTACTATATGTCCCTGTGTTTGAGCCTTTGGCATGGATTTCCTGAAGTAGTTCCCACCCGGAGAACTGAATGGGGACTATTTTACCTCTGGAAAAGTTTACCCCAAGTGAAACTTATGTCCGTGTTTCTTGACGGTTATATTTTTTTCCGGTGAAAAATCATCACCCCTTCTTGACATAAATTACCTGAAAGACGAAAATTGTGTTTTTATGTTTAGTTGAACAAGTAAAATGAAAAATAATTATAAATTTGCTCTCTTCGTTATTGCAGCTAAAACAACCAATAAACTAATTAATTCTATTTCATAACTACCTTTATACAATCCAAATAGTAAATAAAATATCATCTTCCAAAATGTAATATTCCAGCAATCACTAAGTAAAGTCAAGTAGTAATTATTTTTAGATACCCCGTGCTGCTTACCCGGCGTTGTTCGGGAATCTACGTATCCCGATGTACTTGGCATAAATGAGCTGAAAGACAAAATTCGTTATTTTGAGTTATCCATAAAAGAATACCCGCCGTGCGCTGCTATGCTTGCCCGGGAATCTACTTATCCCGATCTTCTTTGGCATCAATGAAAAACATTGTTATTGTCGCGGACTTTTTTTGTAGAGGTTTTTTTTAGATATTCAATTTTGTGTACATTAATTTGGTGCATTTGTTATGGTTTAGGGAGCGTAAGCCATCTAAGCTACTTTTTTTCACGTTTTTCACTACAAAGGGTGATTTTTTTAAAGGGCGAAGGGCTTGAACATTAAAACTCTCTTATAGCCTATAACCTTTCCGGGAAAATCCTGAACATTTTGCAAAATGCCCCATCACAATTGGATGAACGGTATGGCAGCGCACACCTTGCCCGGGAATCTACTTTACCGATCTTCTTGGCCATCAATGAAAGACAAAAATGGTTATTGTGAGTTATCCGTAAAAGATAAACATATGCTGTCGAGGATTTTTTTTGTAGTTCTGTGTACATTAATTTTGTGCATTTGTTATGATTTAGGCAGCGTAAGCCATTTAAGCGTCAAAAAGGGACTTTTTTTTACGATTTTCACTACAAAGAATGATTTTTTAATGGCGTAGGAGTTGAGTATTACAACTCTCTTATAGCCTATGTTCATCCCGGGAATCTCCTGAATATTTTGCAAAATGCCCCATCATAATCGGATGAACGGTATGGCAGCGCATAAAATGCAAACATTCATTTCTATATATTAAAAACTAGCGGACCCGGCATACGTTGTCCTGCCAGAACGTTCAATTCTCATGCCATGGCCGGACGATAAAAATGTGTTACTTTTTTACCATAAAATTCACTAATTGATATGTTCGCGAGAAAACTCGCTGCCATCTGTTGTGGCTCAAGAAGCGTACATTATGACGCCACATTGTTGTCGCGAGGAATGTGTCGGTAAAACAGATGACTACATATCTGCATAAAAAGTATATAACCCGATCGCAGCGCCACCTACTGGGTCCAATTGTCAATCCAAGCCATCCAGGAACCCATTCAAATACACACAAACATTTTCATCAAAATCGGTCAGTCGTTTAGGCAGTTTTAAATTTCGGATTTCAAGTAAATCTCCACTTCTAATTATCTGATTTCACTCTTTTTTGGGTAATACCTACTTCGGTTTATTTTAATACGATATACTGAGATTTGTTGTGAAACATCGAAAATTGTGACCGCTAGAGTGATTTTTAAATTTTCACTTCATGTGAACTACTACAGCTAATGGTTTTAGAGCGTCCAATTGTGAATCTAAACCATCCAGAGACCGACTCAAACACACACAATAAATTTCATCAAAATCGCTGCAGTCGTTTAGGCAATTTTTAATTTCGGATTTCAAGTGAATCTCCACTTCTAATTGTCGGATTTCGCTCATTTTTTGACAATATCTCGATTTATTTTAATAGGATACTGAGTTTCTTCGTCAAACATCGAAAAATGTGACCGCTAGAGCGATTTTTATATTTTCACTTCAGGTGAACTCTTGAACCTAATGGTTTTAGAGGGTTCAATTGTGGATCTGAACCATCGAGGGATCCAATCAGATACACACAAAAAAAATCATCAAAATCGATCCAGTCGTTTAGGAGGAGTGCAGAAGAATTATATATATATATATATATATATATATATATATATATTATAGGCTATATGAAGATATGTGACATAAAACCTTAGAATATGTACCTACATGTAATATCGAAATTTAAAACAAACATTAAAAATGTTTTTGAATTGATTTTATTTAAACAAATAATAAGAAAACAAGACGTTTACATGCTCCTTTTTTATTCCCATTCGTTCCACATGCACTGCCCATCGTAGTTTACGAGACTTATCTGGTTTTCTATGATTATCATGTAACTCCTGGTAAGTAATGTTCACATCAAAATATTAATTTTTTTTCAAATGCCCCAGGTTTCTCTCCTGTCATGGCGTACTTGTAACCCACTTCTGAGGTTGGGACGCCTGAATGGCGGGGTTACATTGCCCCGATGATATTATGGGTGATGATGATAATGGTGCGCCAGGAGAGTCCCTAATCCTAAACTTAACCTAAGATGAATATGAATGATGATGATTGCGATGGCCATATGATTTCGGGGATCGTTTGGGCCTTAAAGTTTTCCTGACATTTGTCTTACAGATGAGGAAAACCCCCGATAAAAACTTCACCCAGAAAAACTGTCCCGACCGGGGATCGAACCCGGGCCCGCTGCGTGACAAGGCAGCACGCCACCCTGAGACCCTGCCTCTAGAAATACCATCACAGCTACTGCAACGTCCATAGCGTTTTCTAGTAAAAACAGAGTCCTGTAGGGTTTGCAGCCGACCGTGCGTCATAGGAGCAGTAGAGTCTTGCCCAAAGATGGCAGGACTATCCAATAGTTAGCACCAGTGGAGTTACAGCTAGATTATAACTCATAAAATACACATATATAATAATTTATCTCAAATTTCTCATCATTAATATTTTGTCTTAACGGAGCGAGTAAATCGCTTCGATTTGATATCACAACATTTAACACATGGATATTTTCAATTAATATACCAGAAGTAGTGCACATTGTACACTGTAGTTAAGTGTATTTAGTCGCGCTATTATGTGGCTATGTTTATGCAGCACAATTTTTGGATTCGATTTTAAGTTTGTGCCTTAAAATCGATACGTATCTATTTTTTTTAAAAGGACGACAGACGACGATTACTTATACTAAACGAATTCTTCAGGAGATCAAATTTAAGTTCAGTTTTACTGCTTTATGCAATATGCATATTGTGTATTAATTTGTTAATTGAGTTATATGAAAAACAGAAATTTCAGCCGCTAAGGGCGCTATGAGACACTTAGACGTAAAACATGGTAACCAATAAAATGGGGGGGGAAAGGAAAGAGAAATGGGTCGTCTTGATGATAATATTAAGTGCTTTGTTTCATTAATTTTGTTAAACAAATTTTTTTATTAGTATCTTTTAATAACATGTTTTCCGTGGAAATGAGAAATAATGATAGAGAAGTGATAAATGTAGACATTGTTCTTCATCCCAATATTAGATCCTGTTACGTAATTGTAATATAAATTTAACTTTGCTTTAATATTCTACTGAACATGATGAAACATTGTTTGGTTAATTCCAAATTGTGCATTGAATTATATGTTTTATAACGTTCAATTACCACATACTGAATTTATATGATCAGTTGATAAATGTAAGTACAACATTTATTTTCTTTACATATGTTAAATGAGGAAGGGGCTGAAAACTTTGTAAAAACAGTATATATCATGTTTTATATCAAATCGGCAAAATATAAGCAAATATTAGGCCTACATTTTCTTAACTTTCTTAGGATAACTTGGTTCCATTTTGTTTGCACTCATATACAGCAACATAGCCTGGGTCTTCATCTTCATCACAAAAAATAAAAAAAAGCTGTTGTCAGAAGTATTATGAACATTTAAAACCTGATTTCCTTATAACTAGAAAAAAAAAACTGCGTTGGGTGACCAGGTTTCATAGTTACAATATTTTACTTCGAAACAGCTATCACTTATAATAACTTAATATCAATATTATTATTTAAAAAAATATATATGAAATCAGTTGTAAGGAATCCTACAATGCCAAAAACTTCAATTCACAAAAAAAAATGTCTGTTACCATGTTTTATGACCTAGTGCCACACACACACTCTCAAATGTACACATATAAATAAATGAATAAATAAATAAATAAGTAAATAAATAAATATGACCTTCATGCTAAATGTCAAAACATAATTAGGCCCCTATAACATTAATTAAAAAAACTGTTACTGCTCTAAATTAAACATTACCTTTAAATACCCGGCGTGAGCTGCTATGCCTAAATAAATGAAAATTAAATTATTTTTATGTCTAGTTGAATAAGTAAAAGAAAAAATAATTATTAATTCCCCTTCTTCTACATCCTTTCCAGGATGAGGTCAATGCGACCTATTCCGGTTTCAAGTCCATCATTTCCCTGGCCGTCCCTAAGATCTTTATCCATGCGGTTTGTAGGTGTTGATCATTTTGGGTAATCTTGTATTGTCATTCTGTCTAAATGTTCTTTCCATTGGTATTTGTGCTCTTCTAGTTTATCGAGTATTGAAAATATCTCCAGTTCATTTCTTATTCATTTATTATGTAATCTATCCATGTGTGTACATCCTTTTACAGATCTTAAAAATTTCATTTCAGTGGCTTGAATGTGTGAGATATCTTCTTCTTCTTCTTCCTTCCAAGTATTAGGCCAAGGCCTGTTACGATCCTATAGAAAATTTTCCCTCCAGCGTTTCATAGGACGGCCCAGTGATCTTTGTCCTCTTGGTATATAAATACAAACAGCTTTTTTTGTAAGTACTCAATATTCAGATCCATATAAAAGAACAGGAACAGCCATAATTTTATAAAACCTGAGCTGAGTTTCTCTTCGAGTCTTTCGGAGGGTTCTTCTTATGGTGCCACACATCATTTGATATCGGTTTAATTTATTATGTATATCCCATTCATAGCTATATGTTATATCTGAACCAAGATAGTTAAAGTATGCTACTGGTATCTGTTCTATTATTTCATTACTGATTACTATTTTTGCTCTGACTGGCACTTTGCCCTGAAAAGCCATAATTTTAGTTTTTTGAAGTTGAGACTTTAAGATTGTAATAGAGTCCTAATTGATTCAACATGTAAATGGCTCTTTGTAAATCATCATCTGACTTCTGTATAATTACCAGATCGTCTGCATACATTAAAATATTCATATAAATATCCTTATTAATTTGTATTCCTACTGGACTTCATTTTTCCATTTTCATATAACCTCATCAAAATATATATTAAACAATGTAGGTAATAATGTACACCCTTGTCGAACACCTTGATTTATTAAAATTTCATCTCTGGAATATTATCTAAATTATGGATAATTTTCATTCCATTATAAAGACATTTTATTCCTTCTATAAGTTGAGCCGGGTACCCTCTTGCCTTCATTATTTCCCACAATTTTCTTCTTATCACCTTATCAAAGGCTTTTTCAAGATCAACGAAAGCTAAATATGTGGGTAAATTGTATTCTCGTCTCTTTTCTATTATCTGTCTCATAGTGAATATATTGTCAGAGCAGGACTTTCCTTGTCTAAAACCATTCTGTTCTTATAAAACTAACACACTTGCTATTGGTGTAAGTAAATACCCTGCATATATTTTATATATATGTGAAAAAGATTTTCACATTACGGTCATAACTGAAACAAAAAAGAAACAAAGGGACCAAAGAATTAAATAACTATACAATGATTTATATTGGTGTACCTGAAAATGTAAGAGCACAAAGTGGGGTTGTAATATTGATACATAATAAATGGAAATCTAAGACTGAATATTATACATACTTAAATGAATGAATTGCAATATTAAGGACGAAAATTGATAGATGACATTTAACAGTAGTAGGTGTTTATGCCCCAGTTGAGAATAACAAAGATGAAACTGAAAATTTCTATGAAGATCTTCAAAAAACAATTGAAACAATTAATAAAAATGATTATGTTGTAATATGCAGTGACTTCAATGCAAGAGTAGGCAATATTCCAATACCAGGAATAGTGGGAAAATTTGGAGAACAGCACTTAAATGAAAATGGAGTACAGCTTAGACAATTTGCAAGCAATTACCATGTTAAAATTGCTAACACATTTTTCAAAAAACGAGATATAAATAAATACACATGGGGCGCAAGAGGACTCAGAACAATAATAGACTATATTCTAATTAATGATAAACTAAGACAACAACTCCATGATGTACAGGTATATAGAGGCTGCGATATTGATTCAGACCATTTTTTGGTAATGGGTAAATTTAAATTGTGGTCAAGATGGAAAAAAGGTAAAATCATGAATAAACCAACAAATGAAGAAGTATACAAATTATACCTTTTACAGGAGAAAAGTATAAGAACATTATATCAACAAAGACTACAAAAATACCTCATACATACACCAACTAGAGATATATTAGATGAAGAATGGAATAATATTAAAAGTTGTTCAAAGTTAAATATGGGTATTAAACACAAATTAAAAGTTGTTTTGAAAAGGCAGCCCTGGAAGCAATAGGGGAAAAAAATAAAAGTTAGAAGCAGAAAAGGATTAAGAATTTGGAATGAAGAAATAGAATTAGCAATCAAAGAAAAACAAAATTCATATAAACAGTTGCTTCAACAAAAAATAGAAGAATCTAGACAACAGTATGTAGAAAAAAGGAATATAGCAAAACAAATTATTAGGACAGCTCATCAACATTCTTGGAATAATTCTATAAGTGAAATAGAAAATGATATTCATGGCAGACAAAATTTTGCATATAAAGTTATAAAACTATCAAATAAATCGGAAAAGGATACTGCGAAACTAGATGTTATTAATAAAGAAAGATGGATAGAACACTTTAAAAATTTGTGGTGTAAAGAAGAAAAAGAAGATGAAGAAAAACAAGAATTATATTCAGATAATGAAAAAGGAGAAATTCAAACTGATATGACCACATTTGATTAACTTCAAGAATCCTTAAAAGAAACCAAAAACAGAAAAGCAGCTGGTCCTGATAAGATAAATATGGAGCTTCTAAAATATGGTGGAACATTTTTACATTGGAGAATATTGCATTTATTTAATGAATGTTGGAGAAACTGTAGAATACCAAAGTTGGAATATAGCTGAAGTCATATCATTAAAAAGGAGATAGAAGAGAATGTAAAAATTCTAGAGGAATTAGCCTATTTGATTCGATTTATAAAATCTATGCAAGGATTATAAATAAAAGACTTAAAATAATAGCAGAAGCAATACTAGAAGAAGAACAAAGTGGCTTTAGAACAGGGTGATCAACAACAGATAATTTATCCATATTACAGCAAATATTTGAAAAAAGGCGAGAACATAACCTACAGACGCATGTTGCTTTTATTGATTTTGAGATAAGTTATGGAATATTATGGAAATACATGGCTACCCCGCAAAATTAATTTATGTGATACAAAGTTTATATGAAAAATCTCAAATTCGTATCATAAATATAGGCACATCAAAGACTGAACCGATTTTAATAAATAGAGGTGTAAGACAAGGGTGTAGTTTATCACCTACCCTTTTTAATTTATATATTAATGACATCATCCAAAATTGGAAAAGTAATGTTAATGTAGGTATAAGAATGGACCGTTTTAAAATATTAAATGTTTTAATGTATGCTGATGATGTGGTTATTATACAAGAAAATGAAAATAATTTGCAGTACTCTTTACATCAATTAAATCAGTTATGCCAAGAATATAATTTTAAAATATCAAAGGAAAAAATGAAAATAATGGCACTTTGGGGAAGTGAACAAATAAGATCAAAAATCATAATAGACACCAAACCTCTGGAACAAGTAACAAATTTTAATTATTTAGGCTGTAATTTTACTATAAACACAAAAACTGAAAGAGACGTAAATGTGAAACTGTCAAGATTTCAAATAATATGTGGAACTATACATAAAACATTAAAGAACAAAACAAGAAGAGATACTAGATTGAAGTTTTATAAAACATTGGCAGTTCTTGCATTACTTTATGGGAGTGAAACTTGGGTAATGACCAAAAAATTACTAAGTAGAATACAAAATGTAGAAATTAACTTCCTTAGAAGAACAAAAGGCTGAACAAGAATGGATTGGTTAAAGAATGAAGATATAAGAACAAAGTTAAAAATATATCCATTAAATGATCAAATCAAAGGGTATAGAGAAAAATGGTTTAGACATGTAGAAAGAATGAACGTAACAAGATTACCAAAAGCACCATTTAACTACAAGCCAAGAGGTTCAAAGAATGTAGGAAGGCCAGAGAAAAGATTGACAGAACAACTGTGAGGCGGAACAGGCATCTTGCCTAGCCCGTGAAGTGAAGAAGAAGAAGAAGTTCAAAATACTTATTCCTCTATAATTACTTGTTTTATTTCTGTCTCCTTTTTCCAAATTGATATAGCATTTGCAATGAGCCTTGTTTTGGGAATTTCTTTGTGTATCCAACACATATTAGAAGTGTGTAATAATCTTAATTTTAATAACAAACCTCCGTATTTAAAAAGTTCTGCATTTATATTATCAGGCCCAGGTGATCTTCTGCATTTCAATTTTCTTATTGATGTTTCTAATTCACCCAATGTGATTAAATCACATTCTTCAAATTGTATTTTTTTACTGGAGCGTGAGACTATTCATTCTTACAAACCACTACTGTTTATAATGTTCAACCCATACTTTTGATTCAATAACATTTATATTGCCTGTATCTTTCTCTGATTTATTTATATTTCTTGGTATTTTAAATGCAAAATCTTACCTGCCATATACATCATATTCAACATCTCATATAAATTTCTCCCAACTCTCTCTATGTGCTCTCTGCACTAGTGATTTAGCACAATTTCTTGCCTGTATATATTTTTTCTTGATTGTTCATCATTTTTTTGTAAGAAAATACAATATGGTTTTTGTTTTTACCGAATAACGTTTTCGATATCCTAGTTCCATTAAGTCCTCATTTTCTTTTCCAAATCTTTTGTTTGCCAATTGCTTCTTGGGCTGCTTTAATAATACAACTTTGTATGTTTTCCCATTCTTTTGTCACATAATTTACAGTTAGAACTTTTATTAAATTATGGTTAAGTCTCTGTTGATATACATTTCTAATTGATTGATTTTTTAACAGTCTTATCTTAAATCTTGTATTGTCCACTTTACTTAATAGGTTAGTTCTATCGCATTTTATATTTTTCCATTTAGCAATCAAGACTATTTTTGCCATCAGCAAGTAATGGTCGCTGTATATGTCACATCCCCTATAAATTTAGCTGCTTTTATAGTGCCAATTATATGGTCAATAATTGAACAGTGACCTCTATTACTCCATGTATATTTATGTATTTCTTTCTTCTTGAAGAAGGTGTTCATTACCTTTAGTTTATTATAGGTGCAGTATTATCATAAGTAATGCCACGAGTGATTTCCAAATTATCGATAAATTCACGACTCACGAAGTGAGGAGTGAATTTATCTAGAGAATTTGGAAATCAAGAGTGGCATTTGTTAGGACTATTTAACGAATAAAATTAAGCTGTTTACTCACAAATCATTATTTAACTATAGTTATTTTAAAATATTTATATATTTAATGTAAACGGCGATGTTTGAAAACAAATGAGAAACGATAGGTACGCTTCTACTGCTCTTTTTGTTTATCACTGCAACCAGATCATACTATTTATTGCCAAAGGAACGCAATATTGTAAGAATGCTCTCTAGTGGAGAAAAAATGAAACACATCAATCTGTATATTAATTCATTTCTGATGTCGTATGATGTAAATATGACAATTATATTTTTCTCGATTATTACCTGGGAAAAAATACATTTAAGAAAGTGCAAACAGTGGTTTCTTTTTTTGGTGGTATAATCAATTGCTACAAATGTTGACATGTAAGCACTATTATATACAATCTGGTAGCCGTATTTGTTATAGGCTCAGTCACTGCAAAATAACGGTCAGACCTGTTCAGAATATTAAAAAGGAGGAGCTTTGTTTAATATATGATAATCCTAACACTGATAAATATTTCGTGAAACACGACTCTGATTGGTTGTAAAACAGAAATCATTGAAACGTGATTGGTCATTGACTCCCAATTGGGGCATGAGTTAAATAGTCTGAGTAATGCACCATTATTATTGAGGGTCTCTTCTCCACATGTATCAATTACATCTTTTATGGGCACTTGTCCTACTCTAGCATTTAGATCCCGAGCTATATATATCATATCTGTTTAGTTAATTTCATTATAAGTTTCCTGCAATTTTTCATAGAATTCATTTGTATCTCTCATCCTTCCTTCTTCGGAACTGTAGACTCCTATAACTGTAAGCTGTTCTCTTGGTATTTTAAACCTAACTACCATTATTCTTTCATTTACAAATTTATACGATATTATTTTCTTTTTCCATTTTTGATCAATCATCATAGCTACTCCGGTTTGTCCATGTACATGTTGTTCCACCCCACTATATAAAATTGTATATTCTTCAAGATCTTGACTTCCTTTCAACTTATTTTTTGTTTCTGTCAAAATTGCTATATTAATTCTTTTTTGTTTTAGTTCTAACTGTATTTCCTGCTCTTTTGTATGGAGTCCTCTCACATTCCAGGTTGCAATACTGATCATATCCGTTATTCCAAATCGTCTAGCCTTTTCATTGCGTAAGTTGTATCCATTGAATCTGTCCACATTTCTTATTCACACTTGAGACTTCTGAGTAACAGTTTTTTTTTACTTGGGTGGTTACCAGCCCAACCACAAAACCCCCAACCTGGAGGACCAGATTTTAATTCCGGAGTTGTCTCTCTCCTAGACAAACTGCCTTACAAGGCTACAGAGCTCTGTCTGCCTCGAGCATCTGGTTTTATGGCGTTAGAAATTCGCCATTCACCCTCCATCTTCAGTAAAAACAGTCTCACCACATGAAGGTAGATGGAAGGGTTTGGTAGACAGAGGCTATATTTTGCGCTAATTATTAATTTATATCTTAAATGTTTTTAGATTACCCAGCATTGCCTGTGAATCTACTTATCCCAATCTTCTTGGGCATGAATGAGCTGAAAGACGAAAATTAACGCATTTTATGTCTAGGTAAAAAGAAAAAAATATATATATATTGTAATTATTTGTAGATACCCCGTGCTGATTACACACTTTGTCCGGGAATCTATTTATCCTAATCTTCTTGGTATAAATGAGCTGAATGTGTGATTTTTGTTTAGTTGAATAAGTAGGAGGAAAAAAATTATATCATTATTTTTAGATACCCGTGCTGATTACCCGGCGTCGCCCGGGAATCTACTTATCCCGATCTTCTTGGCATTTATGAGCAGAAAACGAAAATTAATGTCTTTTTATGTTTAAGTAAAAGGGAGAAATTATATCGTAATTATTTTTAGATACCTCTTACGGATTACCAGGAGTTGCCCGGGAATCTATAGTCCAGCCGCTGAGTCTCCGGGCCTTATGTTTTCACGACAGTGTTGCCGATATGGATATTCAGTGGAAGGGGACGATTTATGTGCCATGCGGAATATCAAATCATGGCGGTTAGCAGAAATACAGCCGACAACATCGCAGCAATTTCAAACCTCACTAGCGGCGTCAAGATCAGTGATTGGTTGTGCAGACGTTCACTCCCAATTCAACTATTTCCTTATTGGCAACAGAGAGCGAATTTCTACCTTTACCCTTCGTACAACCTAAACGTCAGGGCTGGAGACTCAGCGGCTGGACTGTACTTATTCCTATCTTCTTGGTATAAATGAACTGAAAGACGAAATTCGTTATTGTGAGTTATGCGTAAAAAATACCCGCCGTGCCCTGCTACGCTTCCCCAGGAATCTACTTATCCCGATCTTCTTGGCATCAATGAAAGACAAAAAATAGTTATTGTAAAAGATAAAACATATGCTGTCGCGGACTTCCATGTAGAGTTTTCTGAGGTATTCGATTCTGTGTACATTAATTTTATGGTTTAATCAGCATAAGCCATTTAAGCGTCCAAAAGCTACTTTTTTCACTACAAGGGGTGATTTTTAAGGGTAAGGGATAGGGTATTACAACTCTCTTATAGCCCATACCCATTCCGGAAAACACCTGAACATTTTGCAAAAAGCCCTATCACAATCGGATGAGCGCATAAAATACGAAGAAACAAACAAACGTTCACTTTTATATATTAGACTAGCTAATACCCGGTGTGCGCTGCTACACCTAATTGAATTAAATGTGTTTTTATGTGTAGTTATGTAAGTAAAAAGGAAAATGATTATAAATCTATATCGTAATTATCAGTTTAGCAGTTGTTTGGTCGGTTTAGAGGTAAATTGGCCGGTTTACGTGTAATTCGATCGTTTTAGAGGTCGATTCATGGGTTTAAGGGTAATTTTATCGTTTTAGAAGTAGCTTGATCGGTTTACGGGTAGTTTCGTTTTAGAGGTAGTTTAATCGGTTTACTGGTAGTTTTGGTCTTTATAGAGGTAGTTTGATTAGCTACTGGTAATTTGGTCGTTATAGAGGCAATTTCGTCGATTTAGGGGTAGTTTGGTTGGAGTTTTTAGATTATGTTTCTGGGTTAGGTTAGGTATCGGTTAGGTCAGGCATCGGTCAGGTCAGGTTAGGTTCGGTTAGGTTATGACAGGATAGGAGAGGTTAGATTAGGATATATTAGATTAGGTTAGGTTTATTTAGGTTCGGTTCGGTCAGGCTTAGTCCGGTAGGAAGTGTTATGTCCGGGTTAGGGTTCTGGTTTGGGTTCATTTTAGGTTCTGGTTCAGTTTGAGTTCGGATTCAGTTTGGGTTTCAGTTTTGAGTTAAGTTTTTCTTTCAGTATTGGTTTCGGGTTTTGGTTGTTTGTTTTGGATTCGGATTTCGATTTCGGGTTTGGATTCGGTTAGGTTAGGCACGGTTGGGTGAGGTTCAGTTTAGGTTAGGGTTAGTTTCGTGTTAGGTTCAGTTTAGGGTCAGTGCAGGTTCTGTTTAGGTTCGATTTAGGTTAGGTTAGATTCGGTTAGGATTAATTTAGGTTAGGTTAGATTCGGTTAGGATTAATCTTGGTTAATGTTAGGTCCAGGTTAGTTTAGGTTAGGCTCGGTTAGTTTAGGTTTAGGTTCGGGTTAGATTCGTGTTAGGTTCAGTTTAGGGTCAGTGTTTGTTCAGAGTAGGTTCAGTTTAAATTCGGTTTAGGTTAGGTTTACGTTCGGTTTGGATCAATTTAGGTTGAGGTTAGATTAAGGTTATGTTCAGGCTATGTTAGGTTAGATTCAGTTACGTTAGTTTCGGTTAGGTTACGTTAGATTCGGTCAGTATAGGTCATGTTCGTGCAGGTTGGTTCAGAATAGTACAGGTCAGGTAATTTACCCTTAAATTGGCAAGACATCTATCTACCTATCTATCTATCTGTCTGTGGGTGTGTCGAGTGCGGCCTGTGAGGGCCGCTACAACATCCCTTTTGGGTGACTAATAGATTTTATCAGACACCCGCGGGTTCCAAGGCTTTCGCCTTTTAGCCACGCTAATTTTGAAAAGTGGGCTGAAAGGTTTAATGTTGAAAGTTTTGCTAACCATGGCAGTGTCGACTGGATGTTTATTGGTATATTTGGTGTATTTTCGGAGCGGTGAGCAGCTGTGATGTAATTGGTGTTATATATGAGTGTATGTCTAAAGGAACTATCTCGGTCTCCGTGCAGTAATGATTTAATACGGTGTGTAATTTTGTTATTTATATTTAATTTAATGTTGCATTTTAATTATTATTATATTATTTATATGAGTTGACGGGGATGGTATTGGCGACCTGACCCACAGCCATGAGCGGTCACACATCACTCCGTCAACCAGGTTCGATGACCATTTTCACCGAGGGTCACGATCCTCGGCTGGCGGATAGAGTCGCTGGGGATAGGGGGGTGGCATGTGATCGGTGATCACGTGTTGGTGGATTGAGAAAAATGTAGGTATATATTACCCAGAGTCACGGACCGCGAGGAAAATAAATGAGGAGAGAGGAAAGAGATAAAGAAGAAAGAGAGAGGGAGAGAAGGGAGAAGAGGCGAGAGAGGAGAAAAAGAGAGAGGGGAGAGAAAGAGAGAGGAGAGAGAAAGAGAGAGGGAGAGAAAGAGAGAGGGAGAGAAGGGAGAATGAGAGAAAGAAAAGAGAGGGAGAGAATGGAGAGAGAGAGAGAGAGAGAAGAGAGAGAGAGAAAAGACAGAGAGAGAGAGAGAGAGAGAGAGAGAAGAGAGAGGAGGAGAGAGAGAGAGGAGAGAGAGAGAGAGAGAGTCCACTTTTACTAGTGGACCCCGGGTTCCTCCATTTGTCCTTGTAATTTGGGGGGGGGTTGATTGTCCTTGTGTTTTCTTTGGTTAGTTTGTTGAGTCGAATTCCGAATATGTCTTAATTTTGTAAATTTCGAGTGGTAATAATTTCGAGTTAATTGATTGATTGAGGGTAATATGTTTTTTGGTAGAATGACATGGTATGCAGTGTGTAGCTCCCCGAGTCGTTTATGGGATCAGCGCCGTAAAAGCCCATGTTGAGGAGGTTTTTGTTTTGTGGCGCTTGGATTGTTTGATTGTTGCTTACTGCCGCTGCGGCGGTCTTTTTGGTATATTTCAGCATTTGCTCTTGAATTAAATCACTGGAAAGGGACTTTCGAGAGTAAAAATAATAATAAACCAATAGAACAAGTAACACACTTTAATTATTTAGGTAATAATATATCACAGTTTCAAAATCAAAAAGATGTGGAAACAAATTTAGGAAAATATAACAGACTAAATGGTGTAATTAGGAGAAATTTTGGAAAACAAATGAGGAAAGAAATCCAATTGAGATTTCATAATGCCATAGCCAAACCTGCTCTACTATACGGAAGTGAATGCTGGACACTTCCAGCAAAAGATAAATCCCGCATTAATAGTTCACAGATGAGATTCCTCCGATCACTAACTGGAGTAACTTTAAGGGATAGAATGAAGAGTGATGAGATAAGGATGCAGTGGAATATTAGGGAAATGGTTGAACATATACAAAATTATCAGATTAAATGGCTCCAACACGTCCAGAGAATGTCAAATTCCCGTTTACCAAAGATGATTTACCGACTCAACCCTAAAGGCAAAAGAGACCTCGGAAGACCCTTCAACCGATGGTAAGATCAGTTTTTGTAGTCGCAGAACGGGCATCATCACCCAATACTGCATACGGAAGAAGAAGAAGAAGAAGCTCTTGAATTAGGGGAAACCGCAGAAAATCCTGATTGAAATAGTCGGTCCCGGGACCTTGTCAAATTTGACATTTTACTTACAGACACTAATATCTTGTGGGTCAGTTATTTAAATGTAGTGGTGGAACTAAGATAAATGTTGAACCTGGATAAAATACAAGCTTAAATAGAGGATAATAAAATAAGATTACATGGCAAGGTAAAAGAATGAATACTGGAAGAATACCAAAACAAAATCTGGAATTTATATCAGGAGGGAAGAAACAAAGGGGCAGGAGAGATATAGACAAGAAGAATGTCGAGGAAAGATTATGGAAGAGGAGACTGAGATAGATGCTCGTAGATCTCCGGAATGCAGGCATGAGACTAGATGAAAATAAGAGAATGCAATTCCAATTCAACATTCAATTCGAAATCTGAGGAAAACTACGAAATATGCAATGAGGTTCACGAGCCTCCGAATTTGAGACTGTCCTAAGTTACTTCGATAAGTCAAAAATCCGGATTCAAACTCAGTATTTCGGCCATCCATCTCCTTGGCTTCCATCAAGTTCTGAGGAAAGTCACAACGATAGAAGAGTTAAATAACGAGTTTTAATTCTGATATCGCTCATCTGATTTCTCGAGAAAATATTATTGAAAACCAGCGACAAGAAAACCGTATATCCATTTTTTTTACTGTTAAGGAACGTACGATTTTTCTGAACATAGCCTACATAGAGTATTACCAGACCATACGGATACACTTTAGGAACTTCGGTTACATAAGTTCTACTCATTGGATAAGGAACTCTTCCTTAAGATTCGGGCACTGAATAAAAGTAATTGCACACTGAAAATACTAGGGTATTTGATAAGTAGGCCTAATGGCAACACTTCTATAACATCATAAAACATACTTAGGTTACTTTTGACATTACGAACTTCATTTATATTCTCCTGCCAAATACTTGGAAGATGGCGCACTCCATCTGCAGCACCATTTCTGGATATCTCTTTCACTGATCGTTCTATAAATCTTGATTGAAATCGAATACCTCGTAGAGGTTCTTTGAGAATAAGTTACAGTCACAAGAGTTCATGTCTGGTGAATTTGGTGGATGTTCGAGTACTTCCCACGTTCTAAAAACATTCTACTGAACATCTTTTAGGGCGGTATTACTTACTAAATGTGCGAAACAGTGAATGTATTCACAAAATATTGCTATTTCAAGACGTTCAATATTACAGAATTAAACAACAAATATTACTCAACACTATGCTACAAGATTACAATGGTCACCACTAGGAATGCTGATTTACAACAGTGTTGCCCTAGTATTTTATTGAAATGCATGTTCTGATAGTTTACAATGCGTTTCAGACAGTCTGTCCTATGCTTCATTAGTTGTAGCAACGACCGTCCAACTCTGTCTAGCATGGTAGGATTATCTTTATGTGGTGAAACACACAACCGATTCGGACAATCGGCTGATCTCTGGTGGCAGCTGAAGTTTCAGACATAATTTTTTTACATACCTTCCCCCCCCCAAATGGATTACATTGCGCAGCCGCAGACATTTGAACAATATTCACAGAATACAAAGGCGATGCGTTTTGGAGTAGCTATTAGGTTTCTTGAAACAAAATTACCCTCTCTCTATGACTATCGTTCTTAAAACCTTATCGGCGGTTTTCTAACACCCTGTAGAATTATGATTTTTAAGTTTGAAGAGTAGTTACGTTCTTTTTTGTACAAATATTTTTAAACCATTATAAGCATTATCTTTGCTATTATGTGGAAATGAATGCAGTACCAGTTAAGACAAAAGGATTCATTAGATTTCTCCGATTTGTATCAGGTTATAAATTACTGTACCAAAAAGTATCATAAATATTTGAGAAGAATTACATACATAATCAATTAAATCTACAGTTTAAAACGCAGAACATCCAACAAATGCCAGAGTTGAGGATACCGAAAGCTGCCCTACACTATAATCCAAAAGGAATATAGGCCGACCATGAAAATATGGCTTGAATAACTACTTGTGAGACGGAACAGGCCGGAAGCATAATTTTCGATGTCGTTGATGATAAAGTTTGTTGAGTAAGAATTCCTACATATGGAAATGAGTATTTCCAATTCAAAAACACTTTTATTGTTGGCCTGTTAGTTATTGTTAAGCTAGGAATAATAGGACTGGCGCCGAAATAACAATAACATCTAAGATATTTAGAGTAAGAAAACAAGCTACCTTACAGGATTTGAACACATGCCTCACATAAAGCCAGTGGCGTAGCTAGACTATTTATTTTGGGTGGGTGCAGATGTTACGGGGTTTAGAAAGAAGACTACCTGACTCATCTCCTTACAACACTGCTGCTGTTAACAACTATCATTCTAAGAAGTATGTTTTAGTAACACCCAAAATTATGATAATCACGCAAACCATGCTGACTAAACCAAAGATGACGTGGGAGATTTCCTAGCAAGAATCTGTCGATCAACGGTGTTTTTTTAAATACATCACAACGTTTCTCCATCTCAGTAGATAGAATTGCTAGATTAAATTCTGGACAAGTTTAACCTGGCATAGGGACTAAATTTTTATTCGTCCTAATGCAGAAAAAAGTCATTTCTAGGGACGTATTTGTGATGGTTCAGAACAGTAGGCTATAATCTGTAAAACTTGAAGTAGGCCCTTGAAATTCAAACCCATACCCAACTATTTGGGTGGGTCTGCGTCCATCTACTGGCTACACACTTCAACAAATAGGCCTATATTAATCAACATTAATGATGTTATATTTAGCTGTTAATCAGGGTGCCAAACATCCCTATTTTGTGGGGATCATCCCCACTTTTGAAGAATTGTCCAGCGTGCCGATATGACTTTGTCGGGATACCTGAATCTCGCTAAATTTTTATATTCCTTATTTTTACATTTTTATTGCAAATATATGCGTATTTTGACAGCATGTGTGTAATTAATTATAATAATAATAATAAATCCTAATTCTAAAATTCTAAAAGAGCGTCCATGGTTTTTTTAAAGGGGTACAAAATACTTTAGACGTTTTACTTAAAATCGCAAAAAGCAGATTAAATCCACAATGCTAGACCACCCTTGTAATCACATTACTACATGAACATTTATAAAGCCATCGTGGCTACACAATACCGTTACTGTTCTGAAATATTTTGAGATTTTATTAAACGCCATTGTTAAAACTTGAACAATGAAGCTGATTTAATTTAACAAGACAGTAAATCACGCTATGTACAATTCTTGCTCATAACAATAAAAAAAAATCCCGCTTATACCCTCTGGAGCGCTCATGGTTACAAAAATAATACGTTATATTAAAATAGATTTGATCGTTCGTTGGCTATTCTCATAAGTAGAGCCGGAAGATAGGCAAGATGTCTTTTCTTCTGACTATACACAGATTATTCAGATATAAAATGTTTATGTACATTTAGGAACGAAAGGGCCAGTTTTTATTTTTCCCATTTTTACCTTTGTTGCCTATATGGAAGTTTTGATTTTTTTTTTGCCTTTTTTGAGTTATGAAAATTTTAGATAAAATAGACTATACGAATACCAATGTATAAATATGTATTCGTCATATTTTTAAGGGTGAAAGTTCTGTTGGTACTGATATGGATTCATCCAAAATAGCACGTTTTAAATATTCTGTAATAATTTCTGTGGAAGTAGAATTCTCTTCCATTATGGAAAATGGTTCTGTATGAAAGGTAGTCGAGTTTGACATAATGTAGTGAACTTGAGAGGAAAAAAAAAAAAAAACTTGTGGCATGAAAAAAAAAAAGTACTAAAATGTGAACCATATACGTATTAAGTTGTCAACATAAAATGGATAGACAGATCATCGGTTGATTAATGTCTTTGACATCGTCCGATTCCTAATAGCCAATTTTGTCGGTCCATCCAATCTCCTGGTTGTAGATGTTTCTCCTTCATATATAAACATATTCCCTGACTCCAGGTCGTTTTAGGTCTTCCTCTGCTTCGTCTTCCCTCAGGTTTCCATTCCAAAACAGATTTTGGTAGTCGATCCTCCTCCATTCGCTGGACATGTCCGTACCATCTTAATTGCTGAGTTTTAATATAATCTAAAATAGTGTCTTCAATCTTCATTTTCTTCCTCATAACTGAGTTCCTAATTTTTCTCTTCTTGAAATTCTTGCGGCCCTTCGTATAAAATCCATTTCCGTTGCCAAAATGTACTTATTTGTTGTTAATGGCCAAAGTTCTGCTCCATAAGTAATGATGCTTTTAACATAAAATAACCATTGATTATATGAATGACAATTTTTATTTTTTTAAATACCTATTTTGAGTAATTATACCCGGCGTGCATAGCTACAGCTGAATAAATGAAAATTATCTTTTTTTATGTTTAGTTGAATAAGAAAAAGGAAAAATTTATATCGTAATAATTTTTAGATCCCCATGCTGATCACCCGGTGTTGCCCGGAAATCTGCTTATCCCGCTATTCTTGGCATCAACGAAAGACACAAATGGTTATTGTGAGTTATCCGTAAAAGATAGACATATGCTGTCGCGAACTTTTTTTTTGTAGAGTTTTTGAGATATTCAATTCTGTGTACATTAATTTTATGTATTTGTCGTGGTTTAGACAGCGTAAGCCATTTATGCGTCCAAAAATCTACTTTTTTCACTACAAAGGGTAATTTTAAGGGTGCAGATGTTGAGTATTACAACTCTCTTATAGCCTATGTTCTTCCCGGGAACCTCCTTAACATTTTGCAAAAAGCGCCATCACAATCGGATGAACAGTATGGCCGCGCATAAAGTACGAACAAACACAAACAAATAAACAAACATTCAGTTTTATATATTAGAAGATATATATGTATATATAAACGAATGTATGTCTGTTCTTTATGCGCTGCCATACCGTTCATCTGATTGCAAAATGTTCAGGAGTTTCCCGGGAAGAACATAGGCTATAAGAGAGTTGTAATACTCAACCCCTTCACCCTTAAAAATCGCCATTTGTAGAGAAAAGCGTGTTTTTCGGAACTTTTTGGATGCTTAAACGGCTTAGCCTACTCTGCCTAAACCATAACATATACACCAAATTAATGTACACAGAATTGAATTACGCAAAAAAAAAAAAAAAAAATCTACATAAGTTTATGTCTATCTTTTACGGATAACTCACAATAACAATTTTCGTCTTTCAGTTCATTTATGCCAAGAATATCAGGATAAGTAGATTCCCGGACAACGCCGGGTAATCAGCACGGGGTATCTAAAAGTAATTACATATAAATTTATAAAATTATTTTTCTCTTTACTTATTCAGCTAAACATAAAAAACATATTTAATTTATTTAGGCGTAGCAACGCACGCCGGGTATTAGCTAGTTTTAAATATATTTTTGACAATTTTACTATTTGTCTGAGTATTTAAATGCCTGAACTTTCGGTATCTACTCATAAGGTTAAAACGACATTTAAAAACAACTGCAGTTTTAATTAGGCTATACACCACGAGTTTATTTACACAGTAATCGCCAGTTCGTGAAGGTGATGCGACACTATTGCTGTCCGTGCAATAGACCTAAATATTGCCAATTATTTATTCTTTAAAAGTTCAAGTTAATATAACTAAAGAGAAAAAATGCTTAAACTGGGATTTGAACCCAGGATCTCCAGTTCTGCGGGCTAGCACTCTATCTTGGAGGTATCCAGGCATCATGGACAGACATTTTTTTTCTCCCTTTAAAACCCAGAGTACTTTTTGCAGTGAACACTATTCACATTAGAATAAGGGCTGCTTCCACCAAGAACACATTTATGATGGATTTTATTCCGTGTCATATCAGCTAATTACGATTTTAGTATTGAAATTAATATGCACTCAACTCAGGTTAGGTATCCACATGCAATTAAAAGGAAAAAAGTTTGCCAGAATCTCCAGCTTTGCGCGCAGAGATTCTATTTTTGAGTTACCCAGGCATCCATGGGCAGAGTGCCAGCGCATAAAACTGGAGATTCTGGGTTCAAATCTTGGTTCAGTCATTTTTTTTCTCTTAAGTTGTATTATAGGGCATTTGGTTTTACTTTATCGTTCAAGATAATGCAGTGAAAGAAAGAAATAGGGATACATATATTATTTGCCCAAGTTAAGTCTGCACGGCTAATGGCGCATGTGTCGCCATACTAAAACCATATGGAAGGGAGAATCCCTAAACACATGTGAAATATTGTTATCAAATTAGTAATTTAGTCGACGACTTTTGAAGGTATCTGATGATTTAAAATCTCAGTATTTGCCATCTCCACTACCAGTCACACAACGCAACATGGGAATTAGCAACATGTAAAGAGGAAGGCAAAGAGAGAGCTCATTCCCCAGTCATAACATAGTTTGCTGATTATTAATTTGGTCAACAACTGCTGAAGCTGTCAGATCATTTAAAAAGCGCGGTATTTGCCAGCTATCCCCTGGCAAATAACACAACACGAGGGACGTGAAGTGGCAACATAGTAAGAGAATTGACAGCACATTCCTAGCATATTTTCCGCGTGCAGATTTAACTTGGGCGAGTAGACCTAATACAACGAACAACGATGCCGGCTTTCATTCAATTGTCAAACCAGCTCTGGGCTAACATATTATGGTTATTGCAATGACTTGTAGAATGGAATGAGTTTCACACCGGGAACAGCGACAGAAAGCACGTGGTGTCGGGGACGGCTACTGAAAGAGACAACCCCCCTCCAAATAGTTATATGAATGGGAAGTATAGTGCAGTTCTGGCTTTTGAGGGGTGTGTGGTGCGGTAAGACGGGAGGGCGAGTACTGCCAGCAACTATCCTTAATTTTTTTAAACATAATAGTTGCTACATGTTGAATTTTCGTTTCTACTAGTCCTGTGTTAGTGAATGATTTTTATGTCTAATAAGTTTGAAGTGTTCATTATACACTAGCGTTGTTTTTGTAACAATTTATTTTATTACTATTAATAATATGAAAATGTTTTTTGCATGGCTACTAGTTCCCTCCCCCACTCGGCAATGTTCTCTTCTGCCATGCGCCTTTGGTTTTACAAGACGGCTACAGTTACCAGACATGATCTTGGGCGGTGAAGTAAGTTCATGCCCTATAACTATTGCATGTGGATGGAAAACCTGAGCAAATTAATTTCAATATTTCATAAGTTCAAGTTTAGCCCCATCAACATGGGGGATGAGAAGGGAAGGAAATGAAATGTTCGAATTTACTGAGATTGTCAAATACGTAGTTTTCAGGATCGCTAAGTTGATTGCTGACAAGATGGGATTAATGCCCTAGCAACCCTGGATAATCAACTACCGAAGTATGTAAAAACTAAACTCCATAGCACAACAAACACCAAAACCTTGGTCTACCAGCAGGCTGATGGCCTCACATCCATATCACAGAGGTAGACGATCATCAAGGTAGCATAGGGGTGATATTTGATCAGTTGGTGGGTCTCCTAGCCATTATACCTGTTTTTTTCAACCGGAAGATGCTACTTATTATAACTACCAAAATTCTTCATGATGCTGGGTGGGCACCGGTCCCATACTCACCGAAATTCAATGAGAAAATTTCTTCAAACCCTTTACCGTATGCAACTTTTGCCAGCACAAAAACTAAAATATAGTATGTGATGCTCACTTTAATATAAGTAATATTAAGAATAATCTGTATATAATAATAAAAATAATAATTTATTTTGAACTGGTGAGTTAAGGCTGAAAGGCCTTCTCTTCTACTCAACCAGAAATGACTATTAAGTGGAGAGAGAGAGAAAGAGGAGAGAGAGAGAGAGAGAGAAACGAGATGAGAGAGAGAAAAAAAAAAAAAGAGGGAGAGAGAAAGAGAGAGAGAGAGAGAGAGAGAGAAAGAGAGAGAGAGAGAGAGAAAGAGAGAGAGAGAAAGAGAGAGAGAGAGAAAGAAGAGAGAGAGAAAGAGAGAGAGAGAAAGAGAGAGAGAGAGAGAGAGAGAGAGAACGAGAAAGAGAGAGACGTAGAAATGAGAGAGAGAGAGAGAAGAGAGAGTAGAGAGAAAGAGAGCAAAGAGAGAGAGCAGAGAAAGAGAGAGAGAGAGAGAGAAGAGAGAGAGAAAGGAGAGAGAGAAAGAGAGAGAGAGAGAAAGAGAGGAGGAGAGAGAAAGAGACGAGAGAGAGGAGAGAAAGACT